>PVKV010014216.1:0-27955 GCA_004027835.1 Alouatta palliata | reverse complement strand
TAAAAATAAAAATAAAAAATAAATAGAGAGGCATCCTTACATGACGGAAAGCCTAAAAACATCAAGGAAGTGATGACCTCCTTATCTTAAAACTCAGGACAGGGCAGGGAGTGGTGACTGGTGGGCCACGAGTGGGGCTGCACCGCACTGGCGACCTTTGTCATCTGTGTTGGGTTTCCGCGTGTTTGGTCTGTGAAAAATTATTGAGCAGAACATCTTTGTTTTATGCACTTTTCTGTATTTATTATATTCTACACTTTAAAAAATAATAATAATAATAAAAAAAAAACAGGCTGGGCACGGTGGCTCACACCTGTAATCCCAGCACTTTGAGAGGCCAAGGCGGACAGATCACAAGGTCAGGAGTTCAAGACCAGACTGGCCAACATGGTGAAACCCTGTCTCTACTAAACAATACAAAAATTAGCTGGGCATGGTGGATCATGCCTGTAATCCCAGCTACTTGGGAGGCTGAGGTGAGAGAACTGCTTGAACTGGGACCTGGGAGGTGGAGGTTGCAGTAAACTGAGATTGAGCCATTGCACTCTAGCCTGGGCTACAGAGTGAGACTCCATCTCAAAAAAAAACCAAAAAACAAAAACCTGCCGGGCGTGATGGCTCACGTCTGTAATCCCAGCACTGTGGGAGGCCGAGGCAGGTAGATCACCTGAGGTCGGGAGTTCGAGACAAGCCTGACCAACATAGTGAAACGCTGTCTCTACTAAAAATACAAAAATTAGCCAGGCATGGTGGCGGGCACCTGTAATTCCAGCCTCTCGAGAGGCTGAGGCAGGAGAATTGCTTGAACCCAGAGGGTAGAGGTTGCAGTGAGCCAAGATCATGCCACTTCACTCCAGCCTGGGCAAAAGAGTGAGACTCCACCTCAAAACAAAACAAAACAAAACAAAACAAAACAAAACAAAAAACCCAAAAGCAAAGCCAAATTCGCATAAGGTTCCCAGTGGTTGCAGTGAAGGGAGAGTAGAGAGGCCTTGGCCTGGACCACTTACAGCTTCGCAGGGCTGGTAGGAAGTTACTTGAGGACTGAGCCAAGGGCTGATGATATGGCAAAAGTTGCATTTCAAAAATAAGACTGGCTGTTGATCCCAGAGGGTAATTAAGACTGGAACTAGGGCCAAGTATTAAGTTCAAGGAGGGGAAAGCAGTGGAGGGATTTTAAAGAAGAGTTGGCATCTGAGAGTGGACAGATTGGAGGTGCTGGGAGTTGGAGATTTCCTCAGGACAGAAGGGTGGCACAACTGGAGACGGAGTACTGATGAAAAATACGAGGATGGGCCGGACGTGGTGGCTCGTACCTGTAACCCCAGCACTTCGGGAGGCCAAGGTGGGCAGATCACCTGAGGTCAGGAGTTTGAGACCAGCCTGGCCAACATGGTGAGGCAGGAGAATCAATTGAACCTGGGAGGCGGAGGTTGCAGTGAGCCGAGCTTGCAGTGAGCCGAGCTAGAGCCACTGTACTCCAGCCTGGGTGACAGAGTGAGACTCCATCTCAAGAAAAAAAAAGAGAAACAAGAGGATATTTGGGACAGCTGCTGTATAGCCTAGTGGAGATGTCAAGCAGACAGTGGGACAACCAGTTCAGGGTGAAGTGTCCCAGCTAGAAGTATAAATTCAGAGAGAGCAGCATGGTGATAACACTCAAAGCCACACTGTTCCTGACAAAATTCCCCAAGGAGGGAGGGAGGGAAAAGAGCCCAGAGTGCAGTCTGATCACGTCAACATTTAACTACATATAGTTAAAGCTGGCAACAGAGATGAGGATGATCACAAGAGGTGGAAGAAAAACCAGGAGGGCCGAATGATTCCTGAGAATGTGATCCTTGAAGCAGGAGGGAGAAGTCAATCCCGGTGAATATTGTGGGGATTCCAGAGAGCCAGCATGTGCACTGGTTTGGTCAGAGGAAGTCACTGGGGACTGCACCAGGGGCTGTGGCAAGAATGGGAGGTGAGGAAAGGTGATGGTAACCACAGGCAAGTTTCAAAATGGGGCAGGAGATAGAGGAGGATGGTGGGGAGCAAAGAGGGAGCCCAGAGTTTCTGACTGGCAAGTCATTGCTGAGGGAGGCAGAGGTGCAAGAGGTCAGAGGACAGGGCTCTAGGGCAAGGTGTGGCAAGCACTGCAATGGTGTTGGAGATGAAGGGTACAGGTGAGATGCTGAGCAGAGACCTCACCTCCAGGATGGAGGTCTTCAGGCCCCTGGCAGAGATGGGCCTCTGAGCCCCATGGAGGACCTCCAAAGGTGGAGGGGGCAAGAGTCTGATGAGGAGGTAGCGGGGTGTTTCTGCACTCCAGGTTCCTTTACTTGCTTGTTCCTTAAACCCGCTGGCTGTTCTTGCTCACCCCCACTCCCTCCTGTTTGGAGTCAGCCCAAGGCCGCCAGCGCTGAAGAACTGGACAGGCAGCTCAGAGCTGGGAACACGATGTTCCCACTCTGGCAGGGGTGGAACTAAGGTCTCTGACGACCCTCAGCTGCACCCACAGCCCCAGACATGGGCCATGCAGGGAGGTTGGCTGCAAATCATTCCTAGATTTTTTTTTCCCCAGAACAAAAGACAGGAAAATTACCAAGAAAAGGATCCCACAGGGGCAGGGTTGGGGCGGTTCCTAGCACATCCTGGACACGCACACCCTGTCCCCAGCATGTCCAGGCAGGGCAAAGCCTGAGGGGCCGGCTGAGGTATTCCCATTGTGCTAGAAGCCTGCCCGGTCTCAGCGGGCCCCACCCCTGCACTCTTAATATGGATGTCATGAACCTGACCCTCGAACTAGTTCCCCAGTGCCAAGTGAGGGCCTTCCCGGTTTTCGGTTGTGAGGCCAGCTCTGTGTCAGGGGTAGGGCTGCTTTTGCTGTAAGCCAGAGGTACAAACCTTGAGGTGAGGTGAGCACAAAGGCAGAGACCACAGCAGTGACTGGACCCCAGCCATTCGACTGTAGTTGGGTCTTGGCCCAGCCCAGGTAGGCAAGGGCCTCAGGCAATGCCAGGGTCAGCGGGAGTGGACACCCACCCATAAGCCTGTTGTCTTGTTACACCGCTGCAAGTGGACGCCCAGGATAAGGGTCCCAACCCATTTTTGTCTGGCCAGCCTGAGACAGGAGCTGTCAGCCAGATGGAACCATCTTGAGTTCGGAAGGAGGGACAGTGCCCCGAGCTCAGGGACTGAGGGTCACATGCTCTCCCACCCAGCTACGCTCTCATTGGAAAACAGCTCAGGAACCCAGTGCCGTCAAGGCTGGAGCTTCCTGGAGAACAACCCCTTGTGCGGGGTCTGGGCCGAGACTTGAAAGGTCAGTGGGGACCCTGAGCCGGCGTGCAGCCTCATTTCTCACCCCGGGCTTGGGGCCAGCTGTGCAATCTCGGGGCAGGATGCTCAGAGCTCCAGGACAGCCCGGCCACTGCTATCCAAAGTGGCAAAATGCAGCACCTCCACTCCCACGCACTTCCTGCACATGTCCGAGGCTTATCTGTCCCAAAGGCCTTCTCCCTACCTGGTCACAGGTCGAGACTCAGCTCACAGCAGACATGGGAGTGTATACTGCAGGTGTCCACTCATGCCCATGCCAGCAGTTTCAGAATGAAAGTGAATAGTTTGACCATGACTAGATGTTATACTGTAAAGTGCTGGTTTGCTTATCTATGGTGGGTCTGGACTTCAGCTCAGCTCCTTTTTTTTTGAGATGGAGTCTCGCTCTGTCACCCAGGTTGGAGTGCAGTGGCACAATCTCAACTCTCGACTCACTGAAACCTCTACCTCCTGGGTTCAAGTGATTCTTCTGCGTCAGCCTCCTGAGTAGCTGGAACTACATGTGTGAGCCACCACGCCTGGCTAGTTTCTGTATTTTTTTTTTTAAAGGCGGGGTTTCACCATGTTGGTCAGGCTGGTCTTGAACTCCTGACCTCAGGTGATCCGCCTGCCTTGGCCTCCAAAGTGCTTGGATTACAGGCATGAGCCACCACGCCCAGCCTCAGTTTTTGTATTTTTAGCAGACATGGGGTTTTACCATATTGGCCAGGGTAGTCGTGAACTCCTGACCTTGTGATCCACCCACCTCGGCCTCCCAAAGTGCTGGTATTACAGGCGTGAGCCACTGTGTCTGGTCTTCAGCTCCTTTTTATCTATTTACTAGACAAAAATCAACTGCACACACCTCCCCTCTTTCCAGGGGTTGGAGGACATAGCCAGAAAGGGGATTGCTGGATCCTGGCTTACAGCAGAGTACACAGTGACCTTTGTCCCCTAGCTCAGTGCAGTTCTGCAGGAGGACGGGGTAGGTCCATAGCCAAGAATGCTACAGGGCATTTTGTTGGTACCTTCTGTTTCAATGGCCTCCCCAAGAGATGACTGTCAAATGTGCATTCTTCTGCCTATCAGCATAGACTGACTGGTGAAGAGTCCTGCTAGTTTTCCTAGTGGTGTGAGTAGTGCCAATTCTTTGGTCTCACACTCTAGCCTGGCTAGCCTCCTGCCCTGTGGAGTACAAATGGGCTGGGCACGCCTAACTTTGTGTACTGAAAGACATGCCAGATAACTGGTTTTATTTATTTTATTTATTTTTTTTTGTTTTGAGTCAGAGTCTTGCTCTGCCACCAGGTGCCAGGCTGGAGTGCAGTGGCATGATCTCGGCTCACTGCAATCTCTGCCTCCTGGATTCAAGCAATTCTCCTGCCTAAGCCTCCCAAGTAGCTGGGACTACAGGTGCGCGCCACCACGCCCAGCTAATTTTTGTATTTTTTTAGTAGAGACAGGGTTTCACCATGTTGGTCAGGATGGTCTCGATCTCTTAACCTTGTGATCCGCCCACTTCGGCCTCCCAAAGTGCTGGGATTACAGGTGTGAGCCACCGCGCCCGGTCAACCGGTTTTATAGAACAGAAATTAATGCCCTCAAGGTCAAGGATTCTGGTTGGGAAGAAGTGAGAGGGAGGGTTAGAAACGTCACACATGCCTGGGTGTGATGGCTCACACCTGTAATCCCGGCACTTCGGGAGGCCAAGGCAGGCAGATCACTTGATGTCAGGGATTTGAGACCAGCCTGGCCAACATGGTGAAACCCCATCTCTACTAAAAATACGAAAATTAGCTGGGTGTGATGGCACATGCCTGTGATCCTAGCTACTCAGGAGGCTGAGGCAGGAGAACTGCTTGAACTCGGGAAGCAGAGGCTGCAGTGAGCCAAGACTGCATTACTGCACTCCAATCTGGGTGACACAGTGAAACTCTGTCTCAAAAAAAAAAAAAAAAAAAAAAAAAAAAAAAAAAGACACGCATAAGAGACACCTTCAGAAAAATTTCATTCCTAGCACCTGACCTCACAGAAGGCAATTGAGGTCAGAAATCACCTGATCTCACAGAAGGCAACTGAGGTCAGAAATGCATCACTGGCCAAACTTTCCCATGATGTTTAGAATAACTAGCATAAAGATGACAATTTCTGAAGAGTCTCCACCTGGGTGGAGTCCTTCAAATCTTAAAACTAGCTGTTCTTCTTTCACTGCTCCCCCAGAATGAGTCTGTAAACAGAATTGTATGATGCAAGGTAGAGCAGTGAAGGACATCACATGCATGCATGTCTCGGTCGCTCATTTTATGAAGAGGCAACAGCAGCCTAGAGAGAAAAGAGTAGCATGACTAAAGACAACAGACACTAGGAGCTTAATCATCCTGGAGATGGGAGAGGGGCTGCTATCTGCATGAGTGCAGAAACACGGAGGAACAGGCCAGGAGCGGTGGCTCATGCCTGTTATCCCAGCACTTTGGGAGGCTCATGCTGGCGGATCACTGGAGGTCGGGAGTTCCAGACCAGCCTGGCCAACATGGTAAAACCCTGTTTCTACTAAAAATACAAAAGTTAGCCAGGTATGGTAGCACATGCCTGTAATCCCAGCTACTCGAGAGGCTGAGGCTTGAGAATAACTTGGAACCCAGGAAGAAGAGGTTTCAGTGAGCCAAAATCACACCATTGCACTCTAGCCTGGATGGAAAGAGTGTGACTCCGTCTTAAAAACAAAAAAAAGAAACATGGAGGATAAACTCCATGGGCACTGGATGAAAGCTCCAGGAATCACCTGATAGATCTCAGCACCATTACTGTTGCTAATACTTAGGGTTTAAACACAGAGTTAGGAACGTCCATGGCTGGTCATCAGGATTTATTTGTTCAATGAACAAATGAGCTTAGGCAGACCTAACTTCTGACATTCCAAGTCAGAACTTGGTAATACTTGTCTGAATTCACAATTGATTATTGAGTTCCTGATCAACACTCCACATTTTATTTACATATCAGAAAACAATCAGGTAACAGTATGTATCACTGGCCATGATTTGTCTCTAGACAGAATAGGTAAAGGAAGCAAAATTTATACTTAACATGATGCTCTGTTTTAAGTGACCCTGATTTCCTCCCACATTTTTTTTTTTTTTTTGAGACGGAGTTTTGCTCTGTGGCCCAGGCTGGAGTGCAGTGGTGTGATCTCAGCTCACTGCAACCTCCGCCACCCGGGTTCAAGCAGTTCCCCTGCCTCAGCCTCCCAAGTAGCTGGGACTACAAGCAACCACCACCGTGCCCGGCTCATTTTTCATATTTTAGTCAAGACGAGGTTTCACTATCTTGGCCAGAATGGTCTTGATCTCCTCACCTCGTGATCCGCCCACCTGGACCTCCCAAAGTGCTGGGATTACAGGCGTAAGCCACCGCTCCTGGCTTCCTCCCACATGATAATACTATTTTAATTGTTGTTATAAAATTAAGTGATTCCCTGTCACTATATAATCAGGTAACTTTGATGGAACAAATTTCTATCTTCCTATTAGGACACACTAACATAGTCCTCATGTAATCCCTCTTCAAGGCTGAGATTGTGGATGATATGATCTTGACATTGTCCTAGAACGTCTTATGTCATAGCAATACTACCACGAAAACCAAACCACATTTTTTTTTCTTTTTGGGGAGAATGGGGCCTTGCTATGTTGCCCAGGCAGGTCTCAAACTCCTAGACTCAAGCTATCCTCCTACCTCTGCCTCCCCAAGAGCTGGGATTACAGACGTGAGCCACTGAGCCTGGCCACAATTTTTTTTAATTAAAAAAAATTTTTTAGAGGCATGATTGGACTATGTTGCCCAGGCTGGTCTTAAACTCCTGAGCTCAAGCATCCCAAAGTGCTGAGATTACAGGTGTGAGGCACCATGCCTGGCTGACATTTAATTTTTAAAGCTTTGAAACAAAAGACAGTTTGGTTTTTAGAGGGTTCGGCTTTATTGGGCCCTAGTGGTTCCCAAGATTTCCATCTACCACTTTCTTGGGTTCTAAATTTCTTATGTTCCCACAGCTTGGCCCTTTGATACAGCTTGGCCCTTTGATATAGGCAGGTGTCTCTGTGCAAATGAGGGCAAGATCAAATTGAAATAAGGCTTTACTATAGCATGAGCTTCCTTTGATCATCTGAAAAGAAACTGTAGGTACAGTGAGCTGTCACAGCACCCTTGCTAATCCTGGTTATAGCTGTGTTATAGAGAAGAAAATTATGTAGTAATAATGAGAGACAGATGTTTTCTACTTTTTTTTTTTGAGACAGAGTCTCACTTTGTCACCAGGCACCAGACTGGAGTGCAGTGGCATGATCTTGGCTCACTGCAACCTCTGCCTCCCAGGGTCAAGCGATTCTCCTGCCTCAGCCTCCCGAATAGCTGAGACTACAGGCACGCACCACCATGCCCAGCTAATTCTTGTATTTTTAGTAGAGACAGGGTTTCACCATGTTAGCCAAGATGGTCTCTATCTCTTGACCTCGTGATCCGCCTGCCTCAGCCTCCCAAAGTGTTGGGATTACAAGTGTGAGCCACCATATCTGGCCTCTACTTTTTTTAGACAGAGTCTCACTCTGTTGACCAGGCTGGAATGCAGTGGTGCAATCTTGGTTCACTGTAACCTCTGCCTCCTGGGTTCAAGTGATTCTCTGCCTCAACCTCCCAAGTAGCTGGGATTACAGGTGCCCGCCACCACGCCCGGCAACTTTTTGTATTTTTAGTAGAGACGTGTTTCACCATGTTGGCCAGGCTGGTCTCAAACTCCTGACCTCAGGTGATCCACCTGCCTCTGCCTCCCAAAGTGCTGGGATTACAGGTGTGAGCCTGTGAGCTACCTCACCCAGCCCTTTTTTTTTTTTTTTTTAAAGACACTGTGCCAGGCTATTTTTTATTTTTTGTACAGATAGCATCTTACTATGTTGCCCAGAATGGTTTCAAACTTCAATGATCTTCCTGCCTGAGCCTCCCAAAGTACTCAGATTACAGGTGTGGGCCACCATGCCCAGCTCTGCTGGGTTTCACTGGTGAGTTTGTTTTCCTGGCAAGAGATATACCAGATACCCTTGCACATCATCCACAACAATTAAAATACAATGTTGTGACTATTAATTTTATGTGTTAACTTGACTGGGCCATAGTGTGCCCAGATATTCGGTCCAACATTATTCCAGATGTTTCTGTGAGGGTGTTTTTGGATAAGACTTTCTTTTTTTTTTTTTTTTTGAGACTGAGTTTCACTCTTGTCACCCAGATTGGAGTGAGTGCAATGATGCAATCTCGGCTCACTGCAACCTCCACCTCCTGCGTTCAAGTGATTCTCCTACCTCGGCCTCCCAAGTAGCTGGGATTACAGGCATGTACCACTATGTCTGGCTAATATTTGTCTTTTTAGTAAAGATTGGGTCTCACCATATTGGCCAGGCTGGTCTCGAACTCCTGACCTTGGGTGATCTACCCGCCTCCACCTCCCAGAGTGCTGGGATTACAGGCCTGAGCCATCATGCCCAGCCTGGATAAGACTAACATCCAATTTGGTGTAGGAGTAAAGCAGATTACCTTCCCTAATGTGGGTGGGCCTCATCCAATCAGTTGAAGGTGTGATTAGAACAAAAAGGCCAACTATTCCCCAAGTAAGAGAGAATTCTCTTTCCTGCCTACCTTTGAACTGGGACATTGTCTTTTTTCCTGCCTTTGAACTCTAACTGAAACACTGGTTCTTCCTGGGTCTTGAGCCTGCTGGCTTTTGGACAAGAACAACAACATTGGCTCTTCTGAATTTCAGAGCTTCAGACTTGGACTGGAACAAAGCCACTGGCTCTCCTGGGTCTCCAGCTAGCCAATTCACCCTGCATATCTTGAGACTTGCCCACCTCCATAACAGTGTGAGCCAATTCCATATATAAATCTTTAGGCTGGGCACAGTGGCTCACACCTGTAATCTCGGCACTTTGGAAAGCTGAGGCAGGAGGACTGCTTGAGCCCAGGAATTCAAAACCAGCCTGGACAACATAGTGAGATCTGCCACTAAAAAAACAAAAACAAAAACAACAACAACAAAACTTTATACACACACGTATCCACACCCCTTACTGACTGCTTCTCCGGAGAACCTGGACTAGTACACATGTCCAGGGCTAATTTTCAAGGGCTCCCTAATTTTCCTGAGCTCATACCCCAATCCCAGATCTGCCAGAAGAGTGTATCTGCCAAACGAGTGCTATAATGACCTGGAGCCCTGAAACAAAACGGCAAACACATAACACAAGACTGCACCAGAAGGTCAGACATGATTTGTCAGCCTTTATTAATCAAGAGTAAAGCCAAGCCCTAGAGTTTCCTTAACGAAAACAAAAAGAACATTAACCTTATTTATGGCAAACAGACTTAGTTCTTAATGACTGTTCACTATATATTTAACACCACAGAGCAATAATTGATCTCTTTTCAATCACTTATTATTCTGAAATTAAAATACAAGTTTAAAACAGGTTAAAATAAAATTCACCCCAATGATTTAAAAAATAATTCCAATTGAAAGACATTTCAAACACTGTATGTAGAACTCAGGACCAAAAGAAGACCTTAAAACATTTTTTACCGCTGAGGTAGCACAATAATGCTGAATCAGATTTCTTTTATTACAGTAAGCTTAAAAAAAAAACACAGAATCTACCCTTTGCTCAAGGTGGGCTAAATGGTTTTATGAAAGCCCCCATGAGGTTAGTGACTGTTCTTGTCCTTTTTTTTTGTTTTTTGTTTGTTTGTTTTTTAAGTATAAAGATAGCCCTGCAGTGTGTAAAAGGATACCTATGGGAAGGCTGCTTCCCATAAAATAGACAATAGAATAATTGAGGAACGTCAGCAGTCAAGACAGGAGGAACAAGAGGTAATCATAGTGAAAAACCAAAACAACTCATATCTTGGCAAGATTGGTTTACAAGTGCATGACAAGAACAAAAATTCCAACATCAGTCAACTGAAAATAAAAAATAGAAGATGACATTCATGAGTCTTCTTACTTTTTCTCTGTGTAAAATGTTCTTTTCTCTAAATGAGAGAAGCTTGTACACTGTGACATAGGTGGTAACAGCACCTCTCACTGAATACAATATCATTGTGCACAGAGAAAATGGGCATTTAGAGGATAAACATAACCTCTCCTAGCTGGATAACCATTTCTTGTCACTTTGCTGCTGAATTCACTCATTAAACTGTTCAAAGGGAAAGCTCTACCCTGATTTCTGAGAATCTACAGCAATATATGTAACACAATTATATATGAAGACTACTGACTAACAGGACAACAGCACATGTACCTTTTCTTCAGAGAATTCAACCAAGAGAAGAGAGTGGGTGGGATATGCTGGGGGCCAAAAGGAAGGGTCTCAGGAATATTCTCTACCATCCAAAATCAACAGCAAAGCCAGAAATGGGGTATGAGCACTAACTCATTGAAGAGAACAACATAAAATAGTTAACAAAGGGATCTCTTCCCAACACATGCTCCTCTCCATGAGGCTCAACCATCAGTGCAGGGCTTGCCTGATGTGGACAATGTGGATACCTCAGCCCTGAGTTGAACTTGGTCTGCCACCTTTGATTCCCCATGCTGCAAAAAGAATTGGAACGCTGTCAGGTCCTGGCACTGTGGTGATGGCTATATCCTATTTCACTCACACATGTCCTTTTAAAGTCTCCCTTCCTCAAACTATTAAATAGAACCCCCTAGGAATCCTGTATGCAGTGAAGGTCTGAACTGATGATCCATATATCAATCAGTAATTAGAGGATGACTTTTTTTTTTTTGGAGACAGGGTCCCACTTTGTCCCCCAGACTGGAGTGCAGTGGCACGATCATGGCCCACAACAGCCTCCATCTCCTGGAGGCAATCCTTCCACCTCAGCCTCCTGAGCATGCACTACCAGGTCCAGCTAATTGTTTTTTTTTTTACTTTTTTTTTTTGGTGAAGAGACAGGGTTTCCCTCTGTTGCCCAGGATGGTTTGAAACTCCTGGGGTTTCAAACAGCCTCAATCTCCTGGGTTAAAGCAATCCTTCCACCTCAGCCTCCTGAGCATGCACTACCAGGTCCAGCTAATTGTTTTTTTTTTTTTTTTTTTTTTACTTTTTTTTTGGTGAAGAGACAGGGTTTCCCTCTGTTGCCCAGGATGGTTTGAAACTCCTGGGGTCAAGCAATCCTCCCACCTTGGCTTCCCAAAGTGCTGGGATTACAGGCATGAGCCACCATGCCCAACCTGAGCAGGACAACTTAAACCTGATCAATTCTACTCCAAAACCATCAAGTCAGGGATGTTAAGGAGGGGTCTGTGAAGAGAAAGACTAGACTGGGATTGTGTGAGAATGGGATGAGAAGGCCCATCCCTAGAAGACTGCAGGAGTAACTCTGGCATAGAATTCACAGCCAGCCCTAACTAGTGTGACGGGTGGTAGGGAGGAGGCATCTGCTCAATGTTCAAACAAAATCCTCACAAGTTCTAGGGCTGGACCTCTGTGTCCCTCCTGAAACCCAATGTACCTGTTACCTTTGCAAGAAACTGGTATGGTTCTTGTCTGCTAAGTACAAGACCTGTTTTCTGAATTTATTTGATAATAAAGTAACACCATGGAGAAGAAGAATCTCAGAAAAATGTGGGATCACCACATGGTCTTTCTCAGTGCTAGCTGCCTGTTTGGGAATATTAATTATAACCTTTCACTATTCTGAAAGCTTCCATGTAGGCTACAGAGGGCAGTCTGAAAAGAGTCCTGCTTTTGCTTTGTGAAGCATAAGAAGAAAAGAGAAATTACCAAGGTTGTGGTGGGTTATTTACTCTGGAAATATCTTGGCCACACTGTCCGTGGCAAAAGCAGAAAGCCTAGCTTATGTGGACAGTGGAAGGTGACTGTGTGGGCCATCATTATCTACAACAGGAATGACTCAAGCCCTAGCATGTAATCTCTTAGGGACTTACTGAGTTATACAAGTTAAAAAAAAAAAAAATCATATTGGAGTGGGCCTCTTGATTTAATATAAACTTGGTTACAACATTCAAATTTATCTTTATGGAAATTTCACACTGCTCCTAGGAACCCTTACAGCATCTGATTCTAAGTTATTCTGAAGGAAAAAAAATATATTCTGAAATATGCCTTGTTAGGATGATCGTTGGAATTCTACCTGATAGAATTAAAAGGCTAAATGGGTTTTAAATAAAAATAAGCGAAATTACCTTCTTCTGGGGTTAACAATTAAAATTCCAAATACCCCAACATCTTACCTAGAAAGGCCTTCACAGTAATTCTGTGAAATTGTAAATGATGCCAATTTTTGAAAACAGATTTGATCTTTAGGATAAATGCCTGCATCAGCTGACAAACTCCATATATATGAATATGTCCAAGTTAAATTACCTAAATAATAATTTTTTCTTTTCCTTTTCTTGAGACAGAGTCTCACTGTGTCACCCAGACTGGAGTGCAGTGGCAAGATCACAGCTCACTGTAGCCTCGACCTTCTGGGCTCAAGTGATCCTCCCCACCTCAGCCTCCTAAATAGCTGGGACTACGTGCAGGCACCACCACACCTGACAAAAAAATTTTTTTTTTGTAGAGATAGGGTCTCACTCTGTTGCCCAGGCTGGTCTTAAGCGATCCTCCCACCTCAGCCTCCTAAAGCACTAGTATTATAGGCATGAGCCATTGAGCTTGGCCTGAGAAATAATTTGTTTGAAAAAAAATAGCTGCTGCTTCTTTAAGGAGTTTAAAAATCAGCAGGTTCAACAGCAAAGCTACATAATAACTCTCTGGAGTGGAAGGAAAGAGCTCTCTTTATAGTACAACCTCTTGCCAGCCTGTTGCCATTAGCCAGTAGGGGCAACTGCAAACAAATGGTCAGAGTTGCCCAGGAAGGTATTTGGGTCAGACAAAGTGATAGCAACCCACCAGATCCTGGCTCCTTATAAATGGATAGCAATTCATTCATGCAAACTGCACAGAGATTAAACAAAACCTACTAAAAAAAAAATCCCCAACCCAGAAAACCTTTCCTGGCTCTCTACTAACAGTAAAATGTGCTGAGCCCAAATTTTCTGCTCTAACATGGGTCCCACTGACCTATCAGGCCGCTCTGGGGTGCTGATCTGCTCGGTCCTGAGCAGGGTCTTTCCCTAAGCATCACTGTGGGTTTGGAGACAGCTGTCAGCAGACAGTACAACGCCACTGGGCTACATATGTCCATCTCATCCGCCACCATTTCCCACTGTAAAACCAAAGGCTGCAACTGTGAACAAATGTGGACCTTCTCAAAGGACAAATGAGGAGACTAAAGGCTACATTTCCTCCTTTGAGAAAGATTAGAGAGTGTCTACACTTAACAACAGGATTCTGCAGACCCTGTGGTAACTTCCAAAAGCAAGAGTAGCAGCAAGAGAGGAAAGGAGCATGTTTATACTTTGGACTTTGTATCAGGCACTTAAATTGTTGGAGAGACATGCCGTTCTGAACCAAAGATGTGAAAACTGGGTTGGAGTAATCTTTACAAGTGGTCTAATAATGGGCTTTCAGAAGCAAAGTGGAGGTGTGGGTTGAACCTCTGCCCATCCTTTAGTGCTGACTTTCAAGTTTTCTAAATGCCCATAACCACAGCAATGGCAGAGTGGTGGCAACGGCAGGAACGGTTCTGTCATGTCTGTTTTCTGTATGTGTTCTGTGGCTGACCAGAAGGTTTTGGTGTCACACTAAGAAGGCTCTAGGGTGTGGCACACCTACTGCCCGAGGTTGCCCAGATCCATGCTGGAGCCAAACATCTTCACCAGCTGTTCCTCATAGTGTGAGATGTTCCTCTTCATGATGTCCATGCAGGGCCCCAGAAGCCTTTCAAATGCTTGTACATCCATAACTGCATTGTTAAAAAGAGGTGAGGGAGAGAATGAATTCAAGCCATTTCCCTTATGCAAACCTTTTCCTAAACACACCCATTCATGTTATAGGAGATTACACCTTGGGACAATGGCCACCTGCAAAAAGAGATGTTTCTATATGAATGCAGAAAGACTGTATCATCCATGTTAGAGACTTTACAGAGTCCAGCAGCACCTATTCTCCCATTCTCCCACAGCCCTGGGCATCAGCTCTTTTCATATGGCTAAAGGGCCGGTATACCTCCCTTGCTCACAGGCTGTCACCAGTGCACAGAAATGTTTGCTGAATGTATCCATTCATCCATCTCTGGTTGATCACATAAACTACCTAGGACTAGACAGCAGTAAAAGCTGGCAGAATACATCAAGGCTTGCTGATGGGAAAAAACATTACATGTTAGAAAAAGAGTAACAACGCATAAAGGACTTTTCTTACCTAAGCATTTGACATCTCCAACTGCATAAGCTGAAGCAGCTCTGGGTTTGTTGGTGACCAACGCAAGCTCTCCAAAGTACTGCCCCTTATGGCAACGGGCAATCTCGACCTCCTGGTTTCCACCATCCTTGTTTGATTTAGTCTACAGCAGACAAGGAACATGACCTGGGCTGATTCCAGGATCACAGCTGGGCATGTCCAGTTGCACACATATGCATTTTTCTCGGCATACTCCACACAATTACTGAAGAATTCACTTTGCAGAAAATTCACTAACTGTACCATGTAAACTCCACAGACTAATCTCAGTGGTCTGGTTTGATCACAGGAGTTTGTTTTTACCTAGGGCTCCATCTGAGTCCTAACATTTTTAAGGTAATCTATAGCCATACCACCCTGAACATGCCCAATCTTGCCTAAATCAGGACAATGCTTCTCTTAGGTAATGAGCCACAAACTTAAGCTACTTCTCTGATTTGAGATTGTGCCTTGAACCACATTTTACAGTGACAAAATTCCCCATCGCCCCCCACCTTTTTTTTTTTTTTTTTTTTTTTAAAGAGATAGGGTCTTACTCTGTCACCAAGGCTGGAGTTCAGAGGTATGATCACAGCTCATGCAGCCTTGAATTGCTGGCCTCAAGCAATCCTCCCGTCTTGGCCTCCCAAAGTGCTGGGATTACAGGAATGATTCACTGCTCCTGGCCAACAAATTTAAGTACTATCTATACCTTAAATTAGTGGTCTCTCCTCCCATTTTTTAGAATAAGAGTTAAGTAACTAATTTTAAGATAACATACTACATTGTATTAACATCTAGAGTTTCTTTTTTTTTTTTTTTAACAAATCAAACTGCTAAGCAAAGTGATAATATAAGTAAAAAATTCTTTAGAATTTATTAGTAAGAATTAGTCTCAATCTCTAAGAACCACTTTATGTTCTAGGCAGAAAGAGAATTTCCTTTTTGGTTAATTTTAAAAATAAAACTTCTACACTAGCTTACACGGTTTGACCCTTCTTCCTTCTACATTTCTGCCCTGTTGCTCTGAAGTTGGTCTGCCCTGTTGTTCTGAAGTTGGTCTGTTCCTTCTGAGCCAACTTTCTCTTTCCAGTCATTTCAGTAGCATTCTCTGGAGCTGCAGCCATATTCGTGCCCACTTAGTCCCTTCTCTAGAACAGAAGGGACTTACACACTGTCACACACACACCAGCTCCCATAGTATGCCCATATTATGCAGGTTTTCTTGCAATGCAGATTCTGATTCAGTAGGTATGGGGAAAAACCCAAAACTCTGCACTTTTGACAAGACCCCCACTCTCCAATATTCCAGTGCCATGCTGCCGCTGATCCTATGCACCTAAAACTATGCTGTGATCACATTAGGTGTCAATGAATATCTGAGAAATCTACAACCATCTATCACTAGCCCAAAAACTGTAAGTAAAATAACACAGGCATTTCAAACTAATGATTTCATGTGAAACAATAGATCTACTTTTAATCAAGAATCAAGCTATTGGCCAGGTGTGGTGGCTCATGCCTGTTTTCCCAGTGCTTTGGGAGGCTGAGGCGGGCAGATCATCTGAGGTCAGGAGTTCGAGACCAGCTTGGCCAACATGGCGAAACCCCATCTCAAAGTACAAAAAATTAGCCAGGTGTGGTGGCAGGATCTTGTAGTCCCAGTTTCTCAAGAGGCTGAGGCAGGAGAATCACTTGAACCCGGAGAGAACCACTGCACTTCAGCCTGGGTGACAAGAGCGAAACTCCGTCTCAAAAAAAAAAAAAAAAAAAAAAAGAATCAAGCTATCTTCAGCTACTCAGTAAGCTAAGGCATGAGAATTGATTGAAACCAGGAGGCAGAGGTTGCAGCGAGTTGAGATTACAGCATTGCACTCCAGCCTGGGCAACAGAGCAAGACTCGGTCAAAAATAAAATAAAATAAATAGAAAACAAATCCAGCTGTCTTATAGACAGTAATATTCTTCTTTCTTCTTCCATACTTATTAACTTTTACTCAGTATATTTTGCAAAAGTTTTTATACTAGCTCAACTTAGTATTATATATAACTGTTTCAACAAATTCTGTATTCTCAAAAAAGAAAAAAAAAAAGGAACCAGAAAATCTCGTGATGATAGATTTACGGGTAAGAGTCATTCCTCCTACTTATAGCTCCTCAGTTTTCTAGGTCACACCATCCATCGAATGACCATAATTTTCCGAAAGACCTCCTCTAGCAGTGCTCTAATAAGGAAGCTTTCTTTATGTTCACCCCTTCCAATCTTTTTTTTTTTTTTTTTTTTTTTTGAGACGGAGTTTCGCTCTTGTTACCCAGGCTGGAGTGCAATGGCACAATCTCGGCTCACCGCAACCTCCGCCTCCTGGGTTCAAACAATTCTCCTGCCTCAGCCTCCCGAGTAGCTGGGACTACAGGCACGTGCCACCATGCCCAGCTAATTTTTTGTATTTTTAATAGAGACGGGGTTTCACCATGTTGACCAGGATGGTCTCGATCTCTTGACCTCGTGATCCACCCGCCTCGGCCTCCCAAAGTGCTGGGATTACAGGCGTGAGCCACTGCGCCCGGCCTCCAGTCTTTTTTTAATTATGTAATTTCCCTATTTTCTTTCCTTTTTTTTTTGAGACAGAGTCTTGCTCTGTCAACCAGGCTGGAGGGCAGTGGCACAATCAAGGTTCACTGCAACCTCAATCTCTTGAGCTCAAGAGATCCTCTTGCCTAGGCCTCCAAAGTAAGTGCTAGGATTACAAGTTTGAGCCACTGTGCCCAGCCACCATTTTCTATTAGGGTTTTAATCTTTTTCTCATTGATTTGTAGGCCAATATTCCCCAAATCATTAATTACATAACAGAGCGAAAGGCAGTAAGAATAAGAAGAAATATATTAAATCTGTATCAATGGATAAGCTTAAACATGGGTCTCTGCCAGTCACACACGTCATAAAACAATGACGGTTTGGTGCATGCAACACATTTCACATTATTTAAAGCAAACCGTTACTTTTTGTGTGTACACCATCACATATAAGCTAATAAACTCACCTTGCTTCTAATCAAAATGCTCACTTCACCAGACTCTATGATGTAAAAGCTATCAGCCTTTTCACCCTGAAACAAAAGAGGTCAGGTCAGAGCCATACATAGTATTGACGGAGAATAAATAGATTACTTTTTCACTGCTTAAGCTCTGATTTGTATTTATTTTCTAACTCTATAAATGAATCAATAGTTAACAAATTCAGAGCAAAATGAGGATTCTGATCACTGAGGACATCAACCCAACTACAACTGATACATCTCCAAACTATTTTTTTCTTTTTCTTTTTCCTCACAGACAAGAAGCATCTCCGAACTCTTAACATGAACTACTCACATTTATCTCCATGAATGTGCACAGGCTGCCAAGTGCACAAAATACCGCTGCTCTGATTGCTCATGTTGGTCTGCCATTGAAACCTATGACAGGGACCAGTAGCCAAGGCTGCTGCAGACAATGTCAAGGTGACTCCTGGCTACATCTGAAGTAGGGGGTCCAGGGATAATCTTGAACCATTAAATATAACTTTCAACAGTTGACAGCATGGATCTGGAAGGTTCTGTCTTGGTGAAAGAGGTGCTTTAATGTTACCCTTATAAGTCTTAGGCTTTTCTTTTGCTTGTTTTGATTTTATTTTATATTTTTAATTATTTATTTTTCTGGAGACAGGGCCTTGCTCTGTTGCCCAGGCTGGAGTGCAGTAGCATGATCACAGCTCCCTGTAGTCTCAACCTCCTGGGCTCAAGTGATCCTCCTGCCTCAGCCTCCCAAGTAGCTGAGACTACAGGGCACACCACTATGCTCAGCTAATTTTTGTATTTTCTGCAGAGACAGAGTTTTGCCATATCGCCCAGGCTGGTCTCAAACTCCTGGGCTCAAGTGATCCACCCATCTTGGCCTTCCAAAGTGCTGGGATTATAGGCATGAGTCTGCTTGTTTTGAATTTAAACCACATGGTTGAACCAGTCATTCAGGTAATTCAACAAGTAATTTATTTACCAAGTATTTACTATGTGCAAGGCACTGTTCGAGGCATGTGAAATACACCCAGTGGACAAAAAAAAAAAAAAAAATCCCCTAGCCTTGTAGAACTTACAGTCTGGTAGGGTAAACAAACTTTCAACAGTCAACATAATAAATCAGTAAATTATACTGTTCTGTTGCAAGGTGATAAGCACTACAGGAAAAGAGTAGAACAGGGAATAAGAGATCTGGAGCGCTGGTGAAGGAGGCCTTGGGACTATACTCATATATTACAAGAGACTATACTCATATATACAAGAGCACTTCACTGAGGCTGGGTGTGGTGGCTCATGCCTGTAATCCCAGCACTTAGGAAGACCAAGGCTGGGGGATTGCTTGAGGCCAGGAGTTCAATACTAACTTGGACAATACAGTGAGACTCTGTCTCAACAAATAAAACATGAAAAAAATTAGCTGAGTATGATGACATATGCCTGTAGCCCTAGCTATTAAGGAAGCTAAAGCAGGAGGATCATGTGACCCCAGGAGATGGAAGCTGCAGTGAGCCATGATCCTGCCACTGTACTCCAGCCTGAGCAACAGTGAGACTCTGCCTCTTAGGAAAAGAAAAAAAAAGGAGGTTCACTGAGAAAGGTGAGATTTGAGCAAAGACTGGGAGGATGTCTGAGTTAGGCATGCAGATATACATGAAGCATCTTTCAGGCACACTTCATTCAGTTTCTTGATACCTCACTATTAACTTCTGGAGCAATGACCATTTATACCAGATCCATGCTGCCAACTGTTGAGAGGAGATGGAAAAGAATGTCATCTAGAATACAAGAGAAACAAAAAGCCTTGGTTCATCTCTTCCTCTGGAACAAAGGAAGGACAGTGAAAGAACCTTGGTCGAGTAAATTTTACTGATTTGCTAATACTTTACCAGAATGGATATTTTAATGCAAAACAATGCAAGGTGACAAAATTTAAAATTAATACCATGTTCTGATGATTTTAACCATCAGCTGAAAACAGTTGATCTTTGTGCCATCTAAAGGATGAACTGTTTTACATTTCTAACCTCATGAAACAGCCTGGTTAGGCTGGGACAGGCTAAATGTGTGGGCCAAGACGCACATTTCCTGTTTCCACGCTGTCCAGTGGTGGATACTCTGGGTACGCTGGCTGTTCAGGCCTTGTAGGACTGCTTCCATTTTGCAGGGTAGAATGAGATGACTACCCAATTGGAATAAAGAGCTCACTAGAAAAGTATCCTGCTTTTTTTTTGAGATGGAGTTTTGCTCGTCGCCCAGGATGGAATGCAATGGTGCGATCTCAGCTCACCGAAACCTCCGCCTCCCAGGTTCAAGCGATTTTCCTTTATCAGCCTCCCAAGTAGCTGGGATTACAGGCATGTACCACCACACCCAGCCAATTTTGTATTTTTAGTAGAGACAGGGTTTCACCATGTTGGTTAGGCTGGTCTCAAACTCCCGACCTCAGGTGATCCACCTACCTCAGCCTCCCAAAGTGCTGGGATTATAGGCATGAGCCACCGTGCCCAGCAGAGTATCCTGCTTTTCAAGTTCACTTACAGACTCTGTGTACACATCTCGAAGAACATTTAATTCTACATTCAAGAGTAAAGAATCAGACTGTACTGCATTTTATGTCTTTGTAAACATGTCATCAGGTTCTTTTTCACAATAGAGAAGATCAACATTCCACCATAAGAATGACTGAAGCCCTAATTTTCAGGATATGGGAATCTTTTTGATTTAATGCAATGGTACTTTAATAGTGAAAACATAAAACATGATTTTGTAAAATTAAAGCCAACTTCTGTCTGCATTACTCTGAGAATAAGCATAATATTCTATCAATTACAAAAATTACTTGTGAAAATTATGCAAGTCATTAAAAAACAAAAATGTAGGCTGGGCACAGTGGCTCATGCCTGTAATCCCAGAACTTTGGGAGGCTGAAGAGGGCGGATCACCTGAGGTCAGGAGTTCGAGACCAGCCAAGCCAGTAGGGCAAAACCCTGTTCTCTACTAAAGATAAAAAATTAGCTGGGTAGAGTGGTGCATGCCTGTAGTTCCAGCTACTCGGGAGGCTGAGGCAGGAGAATCACCTGAACCAGGGAGGTGGAGGTTGCAGTGGAGCTGAGATCCTGCCATTGCACTCCAGCCTGGGCAACAAGAGCAAAACTCCGTCTCAAAAACCAAAACAAAACACACAAATGTAGTCAGGTATGGTGGCACAAGCCTATAATCCCAGGTAACTTGGGAGGTGAGGTGGGAGGATCACTTGAGGCCAGGAGTTCAAGACCAGCCTCGGCAACATAGTTAGACCTTGTCTCTACAAAAAATTTAAAAATTAGCCAGGCGCAGTGTCTCACGCCTGTAATCCCAGCACTTTGGGAGGCCCAGGCAGGCGGATCACAAGGTCAGGAGCTCGAGATCAGCCTGGCCAATATGGTGAAACACTGTCTCTACTAAATATACAAAATTTAGCTAGGCATGGTGGAGGGCACCTGGAGTCCCAGCTACTTGGGAGGCTGAGGCAGGGGAATCACTTGAACCAGGGAGGTGGAGGTTGCAGTGTGCCATAATTGCACCACTGCCCTCCAGCTTGGGTGACAGAGCAAGACTCCGTTTCAAAAAAAGAAAAAAAATTAGCTGAGTGTAGAGGCACAACTTAGAAGGTTGAGGGAGGAGTACTGCTTGAGCCCAGAAGTTTAAGGTTGCAGTGAGCTACGATTGCATACTGTACTGAAGCCTGGAAGCAAGACCTTGCTTCCAAAAAACAAAAACAATAAAATAACTCAAAATGGATCACAGACCTACAGGTAAGAGCTAAAACTCTGAATGTCTAGAGCTGTACCGCTCAATACATTAGCCATTAGTCAAATGTGGCTGAACACTTGAAATGTTTGTTGCTAGTATAAACTTAGATGTGCTACAGATGTAAAACATACATTAGATTTTGAAGACTTAGTATTAAAAAATATAAAATATCTCATTAATAAAGTTTTATAGCACTTAGACGTTGAAACAATATTTTAGGTATACTGGGTTAAATATATTAAGTTCACCATTTCAAATGTCTACTGAAAGTTTTTACTTTTTTATTTTTATTTTTTGAGACAGACTCTTGCTCTGTCCCCCAGGTTAGAATGCAGTGGTGCGATCTGGGCTTACTGCAACCTCTGCCTCCAAGGTTCAAATGATTCTTGTGCTTCAACCTCCTGAGTAGCTGGGATTATAGGTGTGGGCTAGCACACCCAGCTAGCTTTTGTATTTTTTTTTAGTAGAGATGAGATTTTGGCATGTTGGCCAGGCTGGTCTTGAACTCCTGGCCTCAAGTGATCCTTCTATCTCAGTATCCCAGAGTGCTAGGTTTACAGGTGTGAGCCACCCTGTGTGACCAAAAATTTTTTAAATTACATATGTGGCTGACATGTTATTTCTATTGAACAGTGCTGGTCTTAGAAGTAAACTTAGGAGAAAATATTACTGATTTTGCAAAGATTTCCTAAAATACGGCAACAAAAGTACAAACTACAAAGAAGAAAAGATGATAAACTAGACTTGTCAAAATTAAAAAATATTTTTTCTTCAAAAGATACCATTAAGAACATGAAAGCCAAGCACAGTCGTGCACACCTATAATCCCAGCACTTTAGGAGGACAAGGAGGGCAGATGGCTTGAGCTCAGGAGTTCAAGATCAGGCTGGGCAACATAGTGAGACCCTGACTATATATATGTATTTTTTTTTTAAAAAGGGTGTCAATACTAGGTATTGGTGAGAATGCACAGCAACTGGAATTTTCACACATGGCTGGTGGGAATACAAAACAGTACAGCCATTTTTTTTTAATTTTAATTTTAATTTTTTATTTTTTTGAAAGAAAGAAAAAGAAAGAAAAGAAAAAAGAGAGAAAGACAGTACAGCCATTTTAAGAAACAGTTTGGACGTTTGTTAAGAAGTTAACATGTAATTTAGCAATTTCACTCTCAAGTATTTACTATAGAGACCAGCCTGGCTAACATGGTAAAATCCTATTTCTACTAAAAAAAAAAAATACAACAACAAAAAATTAGCTGGGCACGGTGGCACATGCCTCTGGTCCCAGCTACTCAGTAGGCTGAGGCATGAGAATTGCTTGAACTCAGGAGGCGGAGGTTACAGCGAGCCAAGATCATGCCACTGCACTTCATTCTGGGTGACAGAGCGAGACACTGTCTCAAAAAAAAAGTATTTACTGAAGAGTATAAAAACATATGTCCACACAAAGGACAGGCATGGTGCCTCACACCTGGCTGAGATGGGTGGATCACTTGAGGTCAGAAGTTCGAGACCAGCCTGGCAAACATGGTGAAACCCTGTCTCTACTAAAAACACAAAAATTAGCCAGGCATGGTGGCGTGAGCCTGTAGTCCTAGCTATTTAGGAGGCTGAGGCATGAGAATTGCTTGAATCTGGGAGGCAGAGGTTGCAGTGAGCTGAGATTACGCCACTGCACTCCAGCTTAGGCAACAGAGCAAGACTCTATCTCATTAAAAAGAAAAAAAAAATTGATCATCAGCAAAAAAAAAAAAAAAAAAAAAAAAAACAGGAGGCTGAGGTAGGAGAGTAGCTTGAAACCGGGAGGTGGAGGTTGTGGTGAGCTAAGATCACATCATTGCACTCCAGCTTGAGCAACAAGAGCAAAACTCCGTCTCAAAAAAAAAAAATTACATTTGTACAATGAAATATTACTCAGCAATAAAAAGGAATGATCTACTGATACATATAACATGGATAAATCTCAAAAATATGCTAAGAGAAAGAAGCCAGACACAAAAACTATATATTACATGATTTCATTTATATTAAATTGTAGAAAAGGAATTTCTACAGTGATAGAAAACATCAATGGTTTCCAGGAATGTGAGTGTGGGGGAGGGTACTGACTGCAAATACAAACAAGGAACTGTATGGGGTGATAGAAATACCACATTGGGGATGGCTACAAAACCCTTCCAATTTTTACAGTTAAACTTAGTAACTTTATTGCATGTCAAATACACCATAACAAAGCTGACCAAAACAAATGAAACAATATAAAATGTTTCTGATTTAGCAGGTCTGGTGGGAGGCATATGAACTTGTATTCCTAACAATTTTAACATTCTCAGATGATGCTGATTGCTGCTGCTGGTCCCGGGACCTCACTTTGAGAAGCCTTGGTCTAGTGAGAGACATTGATAAAAGGGGCCTAAAATAAGATGGGTATCATCTTAATTAATGTCCATTCTGTACCACTACCTACCTATCTTGAAAACAGTACTCTATCTTCAAGAGCACAGACAATCAAGAAAACATTATGACTTCTCACATCTCCTGACACACTTCTTGAAAACCCAGTATGAGACAGGCCTAGAACTGTTAGGATAAATTGGAGGTCCTTTGAATATTACTTTGAACACCTTAGGTTCAGAAGCAAATGTGGCCAGTTAACACCTCCCATTTCTAAAACTCAGCCCTACATTTCCATACCAGGATACCTGCTCTGAAACACAGCTCACACTCCTGGCCTTTGCTCATATTGTTTTCTTGCTCTGAAGGACCATTTCCTGATTCCAAACATTGAAATTGCATTTTTTTTTTTGAGACGGAGTTTCACTCTTGTTGCCCAGGCTGAAGTGCAATGGTGCGATCTCGGCTCACTGCAACCTTTGCCTCCCGGGTTTAAGCAAGTCTCCTGCCTCAGCGTCTCGAGTAGCTGGGATTACAGGCATGCACCACCACACCTGGCTAATTTTCCACTTTTAGTAGAGATGGGGTTTCTCCATGTTGGTCAAGCTGGTCTCAAACTCCCAACCTCAGGTGATCTACCTGCCTTGGCCTCCCAAAGTGCTGGGATTACAGGTGTGAGCCACTGCACCCAGCTGTATTTGTTTTTTAAGGCCATCTCAAATGGCATTTCCTCAATGAAATCATATGTATTACTTCCTTTTCTATGTTCTCACTGTTATTCATATACTCCTTCATTATAGTGTTTATCTGGTCCTACCTATCTTAATAAATGCTTACAGAATACACCAATTTCTAATTAATAGTAAGCGCTCCTAGAAAACAAATACATTTGGAGAACTGACTCAGAGTAGACCTCATATTTTTGTTAGTCCTTTATCTTTTACAGGGGAGCTCTCTTCTCCCCTTTTATGGTAGGTCTGATTAGTCCTTGTGGTTCTAGTGAGACCAACTCCACCCACAGGACCCAGGCCTGACCAATATGAGTCATTCCTCCTCCTAGTCTCAATACTGGGCTCTAGGATGAGCATATCACCCAACCTAAACCAACTATATATCTTCTCAGTGCCCTTGAGCCAGAAACATAGGCAGATTAGCTTATACTTGGAAAAGTCCAATACCATTTATGTTAAATTAAAAATACAAACACAGTGGACAAAGAAAATTAATACACAGTACTCATTACAATGATCTAGCCCACTGTTTAGTAATCCTTACTATATCCAAAAATAACACGAGAAAAAGGCACAAAGGAGATAACCAGACATCTTACAAATCTGATTAATCACTGAACACTGTGAACTCTGATTTGTGTTAGATTAGCCAAAAGGATGCCTTTGCATCAAATATTGAAAGTTAGAGGGTACAACTCTTTAACCTTCCCCAGGTTTTAACAGCAACAGATGAAGCTTACTTAGGGTCAAAAGAAAATGACATCCAAAGAACAAACACTAGAAGCCAAGGAAAGGTGAATGGAAGCAAGAGATGTGCATGTATCAGTAAGACAGACATCAATAGGCTTCAGAGGATTATTATGTAGTCCTCTGAAGTATGATCTATTACCTGGTAATAAGAGCTCCCAACAGTGGGAGAACATGGAAGTTTTTCTTGTTTTGTTTTGTTTTGTTTTTTTGAGATGGAGTCTCACTCTGCCGCCTAGGCTGGAGTGCAGTGGTGCGACTTCAGCTCACTGCAACCTCTGCCTCCTGGGTTCAAACGATTCTCCTGCCTTAGCCTCCCAAGTAGCTAGGATTACAGGCATGCACTACCACACCTGGCTAATTTTTGTATTTTTAGTAGAAACAGAGTTTCACCATGTTGGCCAGGCTGGTCTTGAACTCCCGCCTCAGCCTCCCAAAGTGTTGGGATTAAGACATGAGCCACTGAGTCCAGCAAGAAGTTTTTGAGATAAATGATGTACTAGTTCTTTAGGGGTGACTTCCAGGAAAGGAGCTGTGTGAAGCGCTCACTCACCTGAGTGATTATGCGTTCTCCATCCTTATAGATCTTCTCTCCTATTACATCCACAATCTTCATTCGTTCTGACAACTGAAACAACAGACAAATTCACAAATAAAAGGAAAAGACCTTAAGTGAAAGTCACAATAGCTATGCAACACAGAAATGGGGTTAGAACAGTATGATTTGAAAACCTAACAACAGAATAGTGTTTAAAGCTTTTCCTAATCCCCATGAACAGATTCTTATTCAAGCCACTTTACCTCCAGTGATTTAAGGAGGGGCACAGACTCAATAAATGATTCAAACATCTTCCTCTTCTTTGCATTATTTTTCACTATAATTCTTCTAAAAGTCACCCGGTCCTACAAGAAAGAATAAGAAAATTCTAGTAAATGCCTGTATACGGGAACATCTATGGCTTAATTAACTAGCCCAAGCAAATATTAGAGTAATATGTAAGTTACTGTGTTAATTAAGTGTTTAATGATACTTCAATCTTGAGTCATCACTGGAAGAAAAAGACCTTATAGCCTGAGCTCGCCAGATGCCCACAAGCTGTTGCTTGCTGTCTAGCATTCAACAGGTGCCACCTATGGGTCATAAATAGAATACAAAACAGAAAACGCCTGAACATTTTGTGAGCTCACTGTCACTGTTCAATGTCAAAAAAGACACTTCTAGTGAGCTAAGATCATGCTACTGGACTCCAGCCTGGGTGATGCAGTGAGACCCCATTTCAAAAAAAGTTCCTGTGCTAATATGGAAAAGGTAAAAGGCAAGGAGTGGACCTCCACAGAGAAGGCGAGGGAAGAGGATCAGCAGGCCTCTAATCAACCAAACACGATTGCTTTGCCAGGAACATCAGCGAAGTGGGGAACCAAAGGAAAAGTATCTGTCAAAGGTGACAAAGTGCTCTGCCCTAAGAAGGCGGCAGAGGATGACAACCCCAGACCCCAGAAGAAGATACCAATCCCTCCATTACCCTCTAAACGGCCACCTGTTAATTTGATTCACCGGGACATCATGCGGGCCTGGTGTCAGCAATTAAAGCTGAGCACCAGAGGCTAGAAACTGGATGCATGTAAGCGCCTGTGTGCCTTTGCTTACCCAAACCAAAAGGATTTCCCTAGCACAGCAAAAGAGGCCAAAATTCGGAAATCATTGCAAAATAAATTAAAGGTGGAAAAAGGGAAAGCGTGCCTGCAGAGTTCTGGGACATAGCCTCCTCAAGTGGCCCTTCCCCCTGCAGAGGGGCTGCCTGCTCTGGAAGGACCCACTGCTCTCCTTGAGGGAGTTAATACAGTTGTGGTGACAACTTCTGCCCCAGAGGCTGTACTGGCCTCCTGGGCAAGAATTTCAGCCAGGGCAAGGACGCCAGAGGCAGTGGAATCTCCACAAGAAGCCAGTGGTGTCAGGTGGTGTGTGGTCCACAGGAAAAGTCTCCATGCAGACACAGATGGTTGGGTGCACCTGCAGTTTCATGCTGGTCAAGCCTGGGTTCCAGAAAAGCAAGAAGGGAGAGTGAGCGCACTCTTCTTGCTTCCTGCCTCCAGTTTTCCACCCCCGCACCTTGAAGACAATATGTTGTGCCCCAAATGTGTTCACAGGAACAAGGTCTTAATAAAAAGCCTCGAATGGGAATAGAATATCAGGAAAAAGGCCATAGCTATGGAAATTAATGGCAGAAAGGCTGGAGAGTCGGATTCCGTGGTGCTGCTGACAGGTGAACTTGGTCCTCTCCACACATGCTTACGGGCCATGCAGACTGCTGGGGTGGCAGATCTTAGCCTAAGACTCCTAGCAGTGCCTGTTGCTTTGTGAGTAGAGATATGATAGACTCTTGCATTTAAAAATGGAAAAAACATTTCACAAATTACCATAAATTGCAGCTAATATGTAGAAAAACTTATTCATACTACCTTTCTAAAATAGAAAAGACTTCAGCAGCTGTTTTGTTTTGTTCTGTTTTTTTTTTTTTTTTGAGACAGTAT
>PVKV010014215.1:22241-58573 GCA_004027835.1 Alouatta palliata | reverse complement strand
GGGGAAAAAGGGGAGGGACAGCAGGGGGTGGGGAGTTGGGGAGGGATAGCATGGGGAGAAATAACAGATACAGGTGATGGGGAGGAAGGCAGCAAATCACACTGCCATGTGTGTACCTATGTAACAATCTTGCATGTTCTTCACATGTACCCCCAAACCTAAAATGCAATAAAAAGTATATATATATAAAAAAAAAAAAGAAATGTACAAATTCATTGAAAAGTACAATTATCAAAATTTTGAAAAGGAGAGAAAAGTTAAGTAATCGTATAATTATAAAATCCATAAAATTAATTATTAAAACCTTTTCATAGAAACTATGGCCTGAGTGACCTCACAAGTAAATTATACTAAACATTACATGAAAGAATCACACATATATTACAGAAATTATTTGAAAAATAGAAGAAAAGGTAATATGTCCTAATATATTTTTAGAAACAGAATTATCTTAATACTAAAACCAGACAACAAAACAAAGAAAGAAAATGCAGAACAATATACCTCACAAATGTAGATATAAAAATCCTTAATAAAAATTAATAAATAAAATACAATAATAATAGAAAGGATAATATGTCATGACTAAAAGGGCTTATTCCAGAAATGTAATGTTGACTCAACATTCTAAAATCAATCAATGTTACACAATGTTAACTAAGTAAAGAAGAAATGGTAATTTCAATATATGAAAATAATTGATAAAACTCAGCTCCTATTTATGATTAGAAACTCCCTATAAGCCATCAATAGAAGGAATCTCCTCAATCTTATGAAGGAAATCTAAGAAAAATCTGTAGCTAATATTATACTTAAGGATGAAACATTGATTTCTTTCTAAAATAAAGAACAAGGCCAGTGTGTATTTTTTGGCCACTTCCATTCAACATTTGACTGGAGATTCTAACTAGTGTAATTAAAGGAAGAGAGAGAAATCAAATGCAAATACAAGGGAAAGAGAAAGTTAAGCTGTATTTCTTCTATAGATAACATGATCAAGTATTTACATGATTTTAAATCATCTACAAAAAATAATCAGATAAGCAAAGACTGAATACAAAGTCAATATTTATTTTAAAAATATATTTCCATACACTGGCAACTAACAATTGGAAATGAAAATTTTAAAATATCACTTGCAATTGTATAAAAAACATAAAACACTTATGGATAGGCTTAACAAAATATGTGTAAATATGTACCCTGAAAACTGCAAATCATTTCTGAAAAAATATAACATTCTAAATAAATAGCAAAATACATCCTTTTCCTGAATTGAAAGATTCTAGTGTGTTAAAATTTTCCAGCAGGGCACAGTGCCTCATGCCTGTAATCCCAGCACTTTGGGAGACCGTGGCAAGCAGATTTCCTGAGATCAAGAGTTCGAGACCAGTCTGGCCAACATGGTGAAATCCTGTCTCTATTGAAAATACAACAACAAAAAAAAGACAGGCATGGTGGCATGAGCCTGTAATTCCAGCTACTCGGGAGGCTGAGGCAGGAGAATTGCTCGAACCAGGGAGGTGGAGGTTGCAGTGAGCTGAGTTTGCACCAATCCACTCCAGTCTGGGCGACAGAGTGAGACTCTGTCTCAAAAAATAAATAAATAATAAATAGGCGGGTGATGAACAATGAGAATACTTGGGCACAGGAAAGAGAACAATACTCAATGGGCCAGGTAGGGGGAGAGGGGAGGATGGGAAGGGATAACACCGGGAGAAATGCCTGACATAGGCAACGGGTTGTTGGGAGTGGGGAAGGAGACAGCAAACCATAAACCACCATGCCGCCATGGCATGTATGTACCTATGCAACAATCCTGCAGGATGCAGGATGTGCACATGTACCCCAGAGCCCAAACTACAATTAAAAAAAAAAAAGATAAACAAACAAAAAATTAAAAAATGTCCTTAGTTCAGCTATAGATTTAGTGTAATCCCAACCAAATCCAAGTGTGTTTTGTATTTCTGAAGACGTTGAAAAGGCGATTCTAAAATTTGTATGAATATAAAAGGATCTAGAATAGATTTAAAAAATGAACAAAGTTGAAGAATTTGCAATATCTGACATCAAGACTTACCATAAAGCTACAGTTATCGGAACAGAGTGGGACTGGTATGAGGTTAGGCAGAACAATGAGACTTGATACTCATCTCCACTCAGACCTCTCTCTTTAGCTCCATTATTTTAGACATAACTGTTTATTTTACATCTTTTCTTGGATGTCTTCAAGACATCTTAAGCTCTATATATCTGAAACCCAACCCTTCTTTTTTCCCCTAAATCTGAAACTCTTTGTTCCCTACCCCTTTCATCATTTCCTAGAGTTGTGCCAGCCAAAAACTTAATTTTCCACCCCTCCCTGTCTTTGATACACCACATTACTGATTCTTTACAGGGAATTTCCAGTTTTACCTCCTAATATACTTCAGCTTCATTCACATTTTACTATTTCTACCACCCAAATATAATATCTACTGCCTAGACTTTTATAAATGCTTCCTAAATTACAACCTACATCTACTTTTAATTACTTCCAGAGTATATATTTTAAATACAAATTGTGTCATGTTAAACATTGCTTAAAATATGCAATGCCTTCACAGTGGGTTTGGGAAAAAGATACATCTTAATAAGGCTTTCAAAGCTCTGCCAGATCAGCCCCTATTTGCCTCCCTAGCAACACCTCGCACCATGCTGTTCCTTGTTCTCTTAGAGGGTAATTCTCATGGTTGTTTGTTCAGAGTAATATTTGCATGCTTCACCTATTTGTCCACAAATGAACACGGGCATTACATGTCCTATGATTACTCTACATGAAAATACATTTACCTCCTTCTTTCCAGTTTAAACTTGGCAAGGTGACATTACATATGAAGTTCTAACTTCTTAGGCCTACACGATTTTTTAGATATGGTCAAGTTTTTGACACATTCACATGATTGATAGTTAATGTCTTCATATTTTTCTTCCAAAAGTCAATGCATTATTTATGTATTTTTGATGAACATTAAGTGTTTACATCTGGTGATCTTATAGAAAAAATTGAGAACTGAAAGTTTTGCCTTAAAAATAAATTCCAGCATGTGTTCCTACGTACAATGTAATTCTAAGATCGTGCTAATGTAGAATGCAGAATGATAGCTAAACGTTTTATTTTTTTATACTCTGTGTTTTAGACAAATAATTTGAAACTTCTTGGTCATTACACATGTTCTGTATCACACACTGCTGTGGGATGCCCCTGAGGTTATATAAGGGTTCCTAAGTTCTACCTTTGTTCTCTTTAAGAAAGCATATTGTAAAGCAAGTGAATGACAGTGACATTATTGTAGTGGTGATCTTGGAACTTATTTATAGTATTCTAAGATTAAATTACTCACCAATTTCAGACTTTACCTATCATTAATAACAAATTACTTGTGGTGCATCTCACCAGCAAACTGGGGGAAGGGGAATTATAATACAGGAGTATAAAAACAACTCTTTTAAAAGGTGACAATTCAACAGTCTTGAACTATCACCGTGTTCTAGCCTGAGTGACTCATACTGAACACCAAAGGGTAAATTATGCACATGTTTACATATTGATTTTAAAACATGCCTTTGTATAAAAATATTTCTTTTTTGATTGTGTCCATACACCCAAATATTCATGCATATTCCCAATAACACTGCTTGTAAATTCCTTAACTACTAATACTAGAGAGATGAGGGCATGGAATTCGTGTTAACAATAGACATTTCTCAAATAGTTGCAAGACTGGAGAAAGTAATATCCTCTGGGCTCACATGAAGGCAGTAGTGTGCAATTAATTCTGCTAGTGACTGTATATTCATGGAGGAGTTAGTGGGAGTTTAGGAGTCTGGCAGGCTTGGCCAGGTTCCTCTCCAGCCTGTTGCTGTCTCATTTCTTTGTCATTCCCTGATGGTCAGTGCCCTTCAGAAAAGGTGAGCATTTTCCCCCTACACTCAAACTCTTCTGCAGCATCCTTTAGCATTTGCATGAAAACTGTAGCTCACAGTTTTCTATATGTATATTTGTTTCCATGGTGAAAATCTTCAATCTCAAGAAAGCCTTTCCTAAAATATGTTAAAGTTGACCTTCTCCTGTGTACTTCCTTTCATCCACAAATCCTGCTTCTGACTTCTTGGGCTACACTCAGCAAGCCTCCCCAGTAGTCTGTTGCTTCTCATGATGTATTTTTTTTTTTTTTTTTTTTTTGTCTAACGTTGTGTTAGTTTTCTTTTCTGTGAGTTCCATTTTCTCCTGCATAATCTCCTCAGTTCTTTCAACTATTTTCATGTACAATGTTTCTTTAGCCTCTTAGACAGTGCCCCTCTAAAAGCATAGTACTCCAAATATAAGGTAATGTTATAGATTGTGACCATCCACAATTTTTTGAACAGTCATGGGATTCCTGAGAAAGTGACATTTAAGCTGAGGCAGGTAGTGATTGGAAGGTATGCAAGTAGAAGAGCCTGTGAGACAGTGCAGAACCATGGGGCTTGTGGTGTACCATGAAATGGAGCATGTCATGCTAAAGAGTTTGATGGTTTTCTTCCGATTATCCAGAGAGCTTTCAAAAGTTTCCAAACAGAATCATCACCTGGTAATATTTATGTTTTAAAAATCTTCTTTGGTTTTAGTGTTGCCAAGCATTTGTAGGGATTAAAATATGCATGTAAAATCAGTTCAGAAATTTGTTGAGGTGAATGAAATGAGATAGAAATAGAAACAGATTCTGAAAATCTGTTTGGTAAAATATCAGCAAGACTAGATGAATAATTATGGGTTGTTTCTGAAATAAAGATCTTTAAGAACACACTTGGAGTCTAGGTCCCTACTGATCTTGGGGAAAACCACAACCATTTTTCCCAGAATGGGTCAAACACAGATTTGCTCCATTTCACCAAAGTTATGCATTAGGTAAAATTTATCTTGAGATGTCCCTGGTCTGAATCTCTCTACCATATTTTTTTTCACATTTCTTTCTGCACGCAACAGCTGTCAAGGGGCCCATCCTTTCTTTATCTTGCCTCATGGGACAAGGAAAGCAGCATGTTTAGTAGATGGACAATCCTGGACTCATAGCCTGGCTCTGCCTTTACCTTTCCAATAGTCAGTTTAATTATCAGTTAAAGAAAAAAACTCCGTAAGTTCTTTGGAGTGACACACACACACATGTGTGTGTGTATATATATATATATATATATATATATATATATATATATATAAAACGTAGACAACGCCTGGCATATGGCATACAGTCAAATAAACAAGATAAAAATATTCACACTAAGGCATGGGTTTAGAATTTGTAAAAGATATAAAAGGGTAATGTTTAACCTAAGGGGCCAGCATCTTAGATATGAGGGGGAAAAAAAGTCAGTGTTTGATGACAGCTGCGTTGTCAAGTCATACATTCACAAACAAAAGGTATTCGTAAACAAATACCTGCAGTGTCTTCACCACCCATGTAATCTTCCCAGGGTGATAAGTTCAGCAGTGTCTGCTGCAGTGGTTGATATCTCGTGGAACTGTAGAAGAAAGTCTACAACAGTTTTAAGTCTCACGAAGCTGGGGGCTGCTGAGGGAAGGGGCACAGCACATCTGTGGAAAGTGCTGTGGTCCCATTGTCTTTCTTATTGTTGTTTCCCGGAGAGTGTCGTAGTCTTTGCTGCGATGACAAGAATAAGAAATATCTGGAGAGTGTTTATTCTAATGAAATACTAATTTTCAAGGTTTACCTCTCCATGGCTATGTTATTATCAAGTCAAGGAACATGGTGTGGCCTTTGAATGAATTGTAGTTAATTCAGTTATGAATTATTTAAACCTCAAGTCTTGGGTTGGAAAAGTGGAGGGGAGAGGGTAGATTGCAGGGCTTAAAACCAGTGTTTCATTGGAGTGTTATCTTCCTTCTTGCCAGACACCAGTGCCTGCTGACTTAAGAGTGATACTTTTATCTTTAAGTGTAGAACTGGATTTGATGTAAAGATTAACTGTATTCCATTCAGCCCGGAATGTTCTAAAGCCTAAATAAGCTGGAGAATCCTCTTAACTTGGTGTAAGCTGAGCAGCTCAGCTCAGGTCACCTGTTCTCTTGTTCATCTGTTGAAAGAAACCTTGGGCTTCCTGAATATTAAACTGCATGATATGAGCAGGTTGTCCATGTCTCACTACCTTTTCTGCAAAACAGGTATTGTTATAAAATGAGCAGCTCATGCAGGTCATTTCAGGGATTGCTGCGACCCTCGGCAAAGCCTGGTTTTCTTTTATAGTCTCACATAAAGTGAAGACCAGATAAGCCATCTCAGGAAGGCTCCACATGGTTAGATGGAGGATTTGGGTAGTTGAAAGCAGCTGAGGCATGTCTCTGTGCCACTGTATCCCTGCATGCTAGGGAAAGGGCACACAGGAGACTTGTGCAGACTTCAGTGCTATAAAGAGAGTGTGGGAGATGCACAGCCTATGCCAACATGAATGGATAATGGTAAGGTGGGTAACCCTATGGGCTTTCCACCCACCCAGGATTCTGCTCTGACAGGTATATGAGGACTCCTTTTGGAAGTGGCTCATGCCTGGTTAATGTCTCCAATTATCTTCAAATGCTAGGGATTTCCTAATACATCCCACGGATGGGCTCTTCATGAATATGAAACCATTTTCGAGAAGACAAACCTCATAATTTGAAAACACATGAATCAGGGATAGGTTTTACTTTATCTGAAATATGGCTCTTTCACACTCAAAATGTACCCTCTGATGGCTAATTGACCAAATATGTCGGCTACATCCAACTCTTCACAATTGCATTTATTTGTTCATTCAGCTAGTGAATGTTTTCTTTTTATTTTTTTTAAATTGTACTTTAGGATCTGGGATACATGTGCAGATCATGCATGATTATTGCATAGGTACATACATGGCAATGTGGTTTGCTGCCTCCATCTCCCCTGTCACCTGTATCTGGCATTTCTTCCCATGTTATCCCTCCCTAACCTCCCCAACACCTGCTGTCCCTCCCCTGCCCACCACCAACAGACCCCAGTGTGTGATGCTTGCCTCCCTGTGTCCATGTGTTCTCATTATTCAACACCCACCTATGAGTGAGAACATGCAATGTTTGATTTTCTGTTCTTGTGTCAGTTTGCTGAGAATGATGGTTTCCAGATTCATCCATGTCCCTACAAAGGACACAAACTCATCATTTTTTATGGCTGTATAGTATTCCATGGTGTATATGTGCCACATTTTCCTTGTCCAATCTATCATCGATGGACATTTGGGTTGGTTCCAGGTCTTTGCTATTGTAAACAGTGCCACAATGAACATACATGTGCATGTATCTTTCTAATAGAAAGATTTATAATCCTTTGGATATCTACCCAGTAATGGGATTGCTGGGTCAAATGGAATTTCTATTTCTAGATCCTTGAGGAAGAGCCATACTGTCTTCTACAATGGTTGCACTGCTTTATGCTCCCATCAACAGTGTTAAAGTGTTCCTTTTTCTGCACATCCTCTCCAGCATCTGTTATCTCCAGATTTTTTAATGATAGCCATTCTAACTGGCCTGAGATGGTATCTCAATATGGTTTTGATTTGCATTTTTCTAATGACCAGTGATAATGAACATTGTTTCATATGTTTCTTGGCCTCATATATGTCTTCTTTTGAAAGATGTCTGTTCATATCCTTTGCCCACTTTTGAATGGGTTTGTTTGTTTTTTTCTTGTAAATGTGTTTTAGTTCTTTGTAGATTCTGGATATTAGCCCTTTGTCAGATGGGTAGATTGCAAAAATTTTTTCCCATTCTGTTGGTTGCCTGTTCACTCTAATGATTGTTTCTTTTGCTGTACAGAAGCTCTGGAGTTTAATTAGATCTCATTTGTCTATTTTGGCTTTTGTTGCTGAAGCTTTTAGTGTTTTAGTCATGAAGTCTTTGCCTATGCTTATGTCCTGAATGGTTTTGCCTAGGTTTTCTTCTAGGGTTTTTATGGTGTTAGGTCTTATGTTTAAGTCTTTAATCCATCTGGAGTTAATTTTAGTGTAAGGTTTCAGAAAGGGGTCCAGTTTCTGTTTTCTACACATGGCTAGCCAGTTTTCCCAATACCATTTACTAAACAGGGAATCCTTTCCCCATTGCTTGTTTTTATCAGATTTGTCGAAGATCAGATGTTTGTAGATGTGTGGCGTTCTTTCTGAGGCCTCTGTTCTGTTGCATTGGTCTATATCTCTGTTTGGTACTAGTACCATGCTGTTTTGATTATTGTAGCCATGTAGTATAGTTTGAAGTCAGGTAGGGTGATGCTTCCAGGTTTGTTCTTTTTGCTTAGGATTGTCTTGGCTATATGGGCTCTCTTCTGGTCCCATATAAAGTTTAAGGTGGTTTTTTTCCAGTTCTGTGAAGAGGGTCATTGGTAGCTTGATAGCATTGAATCTATAAATTACTTTGGGCAGTATGGCCATTTTCATGATATTGATTCTTCCTAACCATGAGCATGGAATGTTTCTCCATCCGTTTGTGTCCTCTCTTATTTCCTTGAGCAGTGGTTTGTAGTTCTCCTTGAAGAGGTCCTTTACATCCTTTGTTAGTTGTATTCTTAGGTATTTTATTCTCTTTGTAGCAATTGTGAATGGGAGTTTGCTCTTGCTTTGGCTGTCTGTTAGTCTGTTATTGGTGTGTAGGAATGCTTGTGATTTCAGCATATTGATTTTGTATTCTGAGACTTTGCTGAAGTTGCTTACCAGTTTAAGGGGATTTTGGGCTGAGACAATGGGATCTTCTAAATATACAATCATGTTGTCTGCAAATAGAGACAATTTGACTTCTTTCTTTCCTAATTGAATACCCTTTATTGCTTTTTCTTGCTTGATTGCTCTGGCTAGAACTTCCAATACTATACTGAATAGGAGTGGTGAGAGAGGGCATCCTTGTCTAGTGCTAGATTTAAAAGGGAATGCTCCCAGTTTTTCCCCATTCACTATGATATTGGCTGTTAGTTTGTCATAAATAGCTTTTAATATTTTGAGATACGTTCCATGGATACCTAGTTTATTGAGAGTTTTTAGCATAAACAGCTGTTGAATTTTGTCAAAGGCCTTTTCTTCATCTATTGAGATAATCATGTGGTTTTTGTCTTTGGTTCTGTTTATGTGGTGGATTATGTTTATAGACTTGTATATGTTGAACCAGCCTTGCTTCTCCGGAATGAAGCCTACTTGATCGTGATGGAAAAGCTTTTTGACGTGCTGTTGCAATGGGTTTGCCAGTATTTTATTGAAGATTTTTGCATCTATGTTCATCATGGATATTGGCCTGAAGTTTTCTTTTTTTGTTGAATCTCCCCTGGGTTTTGGTATTAGGATGATGTTGATCTCATAAAATGATTTGGGAAGGATTCCCTCTTTTTGTATTCTTTGGAATAGTTTCAGAAGGAGTGGTACTAGGAGTGGTACAATTTGGCTGTGAACCTATCTGGACCTGGGCTTTTTTGGGTGGTAGGCTATTAATTGCTGCCTCAACTTCAGCCCTTGTTATTGGTCTATTCAGCGTTTCAACTTCTTCCTGGTTTAGTCTTGGGAGGTTGCAAGTGTCCAGAAATTTATCCGTTTCTTCCCGATTTACTGGTTTATGTGCATAGAGTTGTTTGTAGTAATCTCTGATGGTAGTTTGTATTTCTGTGAAACAGTGGTGATATCCCCTTTAGCATTTTTTATTGCATCTATTTGATTCTTCTCTCTTTTTTTTTAAATTAATCTGGCTAGTGGTCTATTTTATTGATCTTTAAAAAAAACAGCTCCTGTATTTATTCATTTTTTGAAGGGTTTTTTATGTCTCTATCTCCTTCAGTTCTGCTCTGATCTTAGTTATTTCTTATCTTCTGCCAGTTTTGAGTTTTTTTGATCTTGCTCCTCTAGCTCTCTCAATTTTGATGATAGGATGTCGATTTTAGATCTTTCCTCGCTTCTCATGTGGGCATTTATTGCTATAAATTTCCCTCTAGACACTGCTTTAAATGTGTCCCAGAGATTCTGGTACATTTTCTAAGTAGCTATTAGCACTCAGGCTTGTATTGGTTACTGTAGAGGATACTCAGGAAAATATGACAATGTTATTTATCTCTCTGACTTTCATAACATAAATGCCTTAATGTCAAGGGCCTTTTTCTACCTTTTTTCTTAATTAATTTTTTTGTATCTGTCATGTATGTAAATGATTTTAGAAGGATGAGAGAATGACTAAATGGAAGTACATTATTTTAGTTAGCATGAGAGAATGGGTAAATGGAAGAATGATCCTGATCTCTAAAAGAATAGAAAATGTATGTTTCTTTTTTAAGAAGACAGATAATTATTCAGTGTGCCTTGAGGAATAGAATGAACAATTTCTCCGAAGGCCTTCATATTCTAAAGAGTAAAATGATTTGTTAATAAATACGAGTCTCTTCTGAGAATAGTTATCCAATGAAGAGGTTTCAGGATACAAATGAAATTCTTAGTCTCGTGTATCTGGAGTTATCTGTATAATTTCAATAGTCATATTTCAAAAGTAGGAAACATTCAGAAGGCCAAACATAAATAAATCTTGAATTCTACAAAATTATTGTAGTGAACAAAGATGGAATTTTTTTATTCAACTGAATATGTAACATTATTAATCCACATGTTATATTAATAAATGCAGATAAGTTTGGATTGCTGAACATTCTGTACCCAGAGACGTCTGGACATATCCAGTCTCACAACATTCCATAGGGATTTATGAACACTTAGAAAACTACAAAATGCACACTTTAAAAAAAATAAATTTTCATCAGTAATATAATAAAATGATTGATAATATTGTTACTTTCAACTAAGCAGTGTTTGACAGCTATAGAGTGAACCAAACATTTATTGAACACACCTTATAATAGATGTCTATCTTTGGTGATAGAATAATCTATAAAATCCTGAAGACACTTATATTTCAGCTGGTTAGAGAAGACCCAGGTGCTTGCCATGCTATTTGACACCAGGATATTTTTAAAGACAATGTCATACCATAATAGTAGTTAAAGCAGTTACCTTCTAAAAGCATGATTTAGAAAATGATTTAGGGGACAGCCATATAGTATAATCACCTTTGTAAACCTTCACCTTGAATTTTACAGCTGATCTGCTAATGGCTCATGGGTTTGGCTCCTAATGAACAGGAATTTGTCCACTTTGGTCCTTCTAGTAATAATCTTACACTCTCTGCTTTGTTCCTCTTTGCTCCTTGTTCTTCCTTCTATCCCCATATCTCCTCCTTTTTGGCTTCATGGTACTCTCTTTAACATGTAGGTAGGTTCAAGGTACTCTTCTATTTACTACTGATATTCCTTCTCAGCCATGGTCCACCAACTGACCCAAGGATTCTACTGTCATAAGCCTTATAGCTGAGACACTACCTAGCTTCTTTCCAAGTCCTGCCTTTGGGGTACATGCAGGCATATTTAATTTTATGATGCCAAAAACCTCATCTTAGTTTTATGTGAATATCTTATTTCTACTATAATTTGAATTTTTTTTTTCTGACAGTAAAATGACATGACTCCTAAATGAGAGAACATGAAACTAAATTTCTCAGATTCACGAGTTCTATTCTGCACTTACTTGAAACAACCAAATGTTTTACTGGCATCTGGGAGTGAAGCCAATGAACACATGAGGTCAGTTTCTTTATGAGTAGGATGAGGGGATTTGGGTTAGATGATTTCTCAGGTTCTTTCTAGCTTTAATTTTCAGAGACTCTTTAACTCTGATTCATAGGGAAGAGGGAACTATATTGATTAGAATTTCCAGATAAACATTCTTTTAAGCCATGCAACTTTAGAATTAGATGCAACTTATAAATTATCCATGCTTATCCTCTTATTTTATAGACATGGAAAAGGAGGTCCAAAGGAAATGACCTGTTCAAAGTCATACATCAACTGAGTGCAGAGCTGAACTTGGGCTTGGGCTTCTTGTCTTTATTCTACTGGCTTCCCATTGTCCCAGGGAAGGCAGCCTGAAGGAGTACCCCTAGAAGTGCTTATTATTTCCTACAAAACTCTGGCACATTCACACATACCAAATGTGGGGTTTTCATTTAAATGTTTGACTTTTGTAAAAGCCATCAAGATCACCCAATTTGATCTCCTGCTTGTTGGTCAACTATCCAGTGAACTACCCAGGCCTGAACCTGAGCCTGAGGTGCTCATTTTATGTTCTCACTTTTCAGCCACCATGTAGCCCTTGCTGGAAAAATACTCTTAAACCACCACAAAGGTGTAGTTAATTTAACTTTCCAAATCTGCTTTTCCATATGTACCTTCTAACTGAAGCATCCTATTCAGTATCTCAAACCTAGGAAACATTTTATTTCATTAAATATTTTGGAATTAAAGAATGCCTTCTAAAAGCATTTAAAGAAATCTTGGTAAATAACTAACACTCTTTGGGTAATACTGATGGATTTAATCAAAGAATGCCTAATATATGTTGAAGGGCCTCCTTCAAACTTGCTTTACTAGTTTCTCCCAAATTTTCAAGTGAACTTAATTTGCTTCCATTTCTTCTGAAAATGTGAAGTGACAACACAGTTCTTGATGAGATCATTCTGAAGAATTATGGACAAAAGGGAACTTTGAAAGTTTCAAGGCATGTTCATTTTTACCTGGAATCATAAAACCTGTAGCCACAATTCTCTTTGCAGTTCCATTTCTTCCTCTCTAGCTACCATTTCTAGATTTAAAACCTTGGAAAAAGTACAATTTCACCAGCCACCACTAGTACCTAGTGTCAGCAGCTCATATAAAACCTGGGAAAATATAGTTAGGATTAAAGAAATCTGTAAAACTGTGAAATAAGGCCATAGCATGTAAAATGCAATTCCTTTTACAGAGTACATAATTTATTAGGAAAGCTCTTCATTTGTAGGAAATCTGCTTGACACCTTATCCTTGACAACTGCTTACTTCATTTTAGCAGAACAAAAATGGATAAAATGCTTTCCAATATGGGAATCCATTAATTTCTCAATAAATATCTTATGTCTATGCTTTAGACACATTCTCCAATTCTTTTCCTACAACTAGTCTCAGAGCTAGAACTAACAGGGGTTTTTACCCGCTCCTGTCTCATCTCTACCTCCCTCCTCCCCAAGCACCACTGTGCTCACTACTAAACTCACTGCTGCAAGTCATGAGGATTTGGCTTTTGGACTCCCATTGACCTTTAGTTCCTCTCCTCTCCTACTTCTGAGAGCCATGTCTAACTTTGTTGTAAGAGGGTTTTGGTATTTATTGATGGTAATTTTCTCAGGAAAGCATCAATTACCCACAATTTTTGGGAGCTTTCCAAATAGAAGGAGCCCTTCATCTCAGACTCCTTTTGTCAAAAACAGTAGAGAGGAGTCAATGTCAACAGCATTTTCACTTGGACGGAGCCCCTTGTTCTCCTAGGCATATACTATTACTGCATTTCCGGGCTGTCTGACACCCTAAGGTTACAGAATCTTCACAAATGCCTTTGGCTACATGTTAGGAGAGGCTTTGCAAGCATCAAGACTTGGGTGTGAAGATCAACTTAGTTCTTCTAAGGGTATTGTTCTTTTCTAGTGTTCAATGCTCCATTTAGTTTCAAAAAGGAAATGTCCTGATTTTCCCTCTTAAAGTGCATCTCTGAGATATTATATCATATTGCCACCTGTAGGGTTTCCTTCTATTCCCAGGAAAAGGGTAGGAAAAGCCTCACTCATTCATTTTAGAGATAAAGCTACCACTGTTGGGTGAGGCAGGAGAAAGAGTGGGGAACAAAATATTATGTGGCCATTGATCAGTAAAGGGTAAGGTGAGAAGAATAGAGGAAAAGGCTTACTCGAGCCAATGGGCAGATCTGGCTTTTGTTCAGATGGAAACACCTGTCGGAAAATATGAATAGTGCTAACTTATCCCCCCTTTTTCACTTTGAATACCTTTCCTTCTTGCTCTATCACAAATACAGATTTACTTGGATTCTAACAAAGGATTTTCATGATTGATCTGCTATCAGTATTTGGGACAACTAATGAAAATACAAATCCTATAAAGAGAAGTTGTAGGCCAGCTGGCACCATCATGCTGCCCTTGGTTTTTCAATTCTATTCATACTCACAGCTGCATTTGTAGTCAAGTGGTTGGCACGGGCCAATAACAAGCTTATTTCATGGTTGCTGAGAACAGTTATGTGTGAAGGGCCGGTGTTAGGGGATGGGTGTTGGTTAACAAAGTTCATGATCTCCTAAATATATTTAAAACTTTGCATCCGAGGCAATGTCTTCCAGAGCAAACCCTAAGTTGCCACTTCCTAAGTTATTTGTAGAGACTTTGAGTTAAAAAATAGCAATCAACACTAAAATTTTTAAAAATGCTTGTTTTAGAATTTGTATTTTCATCAGTTTTCCTAAATAGTAATAGCAGATCAATCAGAAAATCTTTCATTAGAACCCAGGTGAACTTATATTTGGGGTGAAGTAAGACAAAAAAAGGTATTTGAAGTTAAAAGGGAAAGTGAGTTAGAAAGCACTATTAGTTTTCCTTGTCATATCTTTACATCTGTACAAAAGCGAGCCCTCTACAGTATTTCATTTGGGTGCCTTGTTTATTAACTTACAAAATAGACTCTGTGTCTCCTTGGATATTCATCTTGGATATAAGAAAACTTATAGAGCATAGGCTGGTCACAGTCTTAATTATTACTGTCATCATTATCACTAGACATCACAGATAGAACATTATTGTAAGCTAAATAGAGTACTATTTTCTATATCTTATTTAATCCTAATAATAGCTCCATAACCTATTATTTCCACATAGGCTCCGTGAAGTTGAGTACCTCATTCAACATCGTATAGCTCCTAAGGATCATGCTGTCAACCTGCATGGAATCTGTTTCCTAACGAAAAAATAGCCTAATATGTATTTACTTCTGACAACATAGAGCAAAGAGAAAATGTTGACATTGGTTATATCTGTGGTGAACTCAGGAGGAATTTTGAACCAACTGTGCCTTTTTGGACTCACAGAAATTTCCATGAATCAGTACTGATTCTTTCATAGAAGGAGTGGAGTGAATGAAAGAGAGAACTAGGAGGTAGTTTGATCATCCTTCAGCTGGAAAAAAGTAATTATTATTAGGTTAAAAGTAACTCAGAGAGTTTCACTACTTTAAAAATTACAGCTTCTCAAATTCTACAAATACTTAATTTTATGATGTTTTGTTTTTGTTGTTGTTGCTGCTTCTGTTTCTTTTCTTTTTCCAGGCAGAAATTGCCTTCTTCATCCCTAAATTGTTCTTTTATATCATGAAAGATTTTAAACGTAAATATAAAAATGTGCAATAATTTAAAAACATTTCTGTACCTTCTCCAATCATATTGTCTTCCTCATTTCTCAGAGATAATCATTATTGTAAATTTGGCATTCATTATTCCCATGAGTGATTTTATACTTCTTTATCATAAGGTATTCACATACTTTATAGAGTGTTATTTTGCAGGTTTTAAATTATATGTAAATAATTTTAAATTTTATATGTTCTATTTCAGAACACTGTATTTTTGATATTATGTTTTTGGGAATCTTCCCCATCAGTGGACAGAGTTCATTATTTAAAATGGTGTATAGCATGCTGTATAAACATACCACAATTTATGGGTCCATTGTCATGTTTACAGACATTTATATCTAATTATTATTATAACTAGCGCTGTAATGCACATGCTTTTGTGTACTGGCATGTAAGAATTTATCATCTGGAATTGATGTCCAGTAAAATTGCTGACTGGTATCATACAGCATGTGCATCTTTAACTTAAGAGCATATTGCAAATATGCCCCAGCCTGAGTGTGTTCTAAACACCCAAAGGAACTGCAGTAACCAGAAAGAGGATCTGGTGAAGAAGGTTGGCTTAATGTGTGGGCATGAGGGCATACAGTGCTGCTTTCTTTCCAAGAGCTTTCTGCAGTAACAGTTATTTCCTTGTAACCTTGAGCACTGACAGGTTGAAACCTGAAGCTGAGATTTCTTTCATATTGAGCTTTTCTCTTTCAATTTCCTGTGAAATTGAAAGTGTGAAAATATTGTGTTCGATGTGCAGGGCTCTGTGGAAATCATGCTTCTCAATTAGGTCTACTGTTGACCCATCTGAGAACTGAGAAAGCAAAGGCTTAGACAGAACGGTGCTTCTCAAAATTCAGTGTGCATAGGAGCCACCTGAGCATCCCATCACATTGCAGGCTCCTGCTCAGCAGGTCTGAGGTGGGCCCAAGAATCTGCAGTTCTAACAAGCTCCCATGGGATAACAGTGCTGCTAGTTGAAAGATCAATCACACTTTGAGTAGGAAGAGGATATCCTAGAGGAAATAATAATTTGCCAACTTTTAAGCTTTTCTGGGAGTTAGTGCAAATTATTTTAAGTTCCTTACTTTTTATTCTTCAAACAGCAAGAAATTATAAAATAATTAGAACATTTTAGGATTAACTTCTTTCAAATCAATCCTTATTATATTCTTGATAGAAGTGGAAATAAACTGTTCTGTTACAACATATGAAATCTATATCTTTCAGTCTCATTTTTGGTGAAAGAAATAGGTGTGAACTGATTTAGAGCACAGTCATATATGAGTTCTGTGTTAACTCTTGGGAGGCTTTGCATCACATTAGGAGAGAAATCTGATTCTTCAGTGCCATGTACTATGTTGAAATAAAGTTACAGGAGTAGTAAATATTTAAGTATAAAAATTGAAACATAAAAGAAGTACCAAAAATATAAAGGAAGATTTCTCTGTTCTTGTGGGGGAAAAAACCTTTATAAAGGCAAAGGCAAAAATAATAAAGGAAATATCAAAATATTTAAATATATAGACATTTCGTCTTGAGATAAAAATAATATAACCAAAATTGAAAGAAAAAAAATCCCATTTGAAAAGTTGCAAAATATGACAATACACTATTATAAATCATAAAAGAAGTATAAAAATTATAGTAGAAAAATATACATAGAATATAGAAATCATTTGTAAAAAAGAAATATGAATAGGTAGTAACTGTGAAAACTTTAATCTCATTAAACTAAAAAAATTCAAATTAAAAAACTCACTATTTTAATCTATCAAGTTGGCATTTGTTTTCAGTTACACTTTTCTTTCTTGCTTTCTTTCTGCTTCTTTATCCTCTTTTCTTTGAAGCACTTCATGCCGGTGATTTATTTCACTCCCACTTCCTCAACTGCCCCCACCAGTTTTTTTCTCTGGGAAGAAGCTAATCTCAAAATCAAGAAATATGACTTAATTGCATTTCTTATTTTCTCTTACTCTCTTTCTCTCTCTTATTTTAGAAAAATAAAAAATGCTTTAATTTTAGTCCCAGGTGGGGGACGAAATCTGGGTGGACTCGTGTATTCCCCTAAAACCCCAAATGTATACCGTTATTGTTTTAGACAATCTTGCCAGGGACAGGCAGGCATCCAGGAAGGTCTGGGATGCCCAGCTCATTCTAAAAGAAAAAGGTAGAAAACAGGCAATCTAGATGAGAGGATAAGCTTTGTGTCAGAAACCACTGCTCTGCTTCATCACATTTTGAATGTGGGGCTTTGGGCTAATTACTCTTACTCCCTGAGTGCTAGTTTCTTTAATAAAAAATGAAGACAGAAATATTTTCTTTGTAGTAGGGTTGCGAGAATGACACAAATTGAATATGATGATGTACATAAGGCATCTGGTGCAGTACTGCTGCATCACATATGTGCCATTATATTATTTTAAAGTCTCTGTGTACTTGAACATTGTCCTTTAATTCATACTGTATCCTATAGCAGCTAGAATTGAGCTAAAACAGTAAAACATGGTGTGTATGAAATTTGACGTCATCCAGCTTTCTCCTTCCTTGAGAAGGAGAGAGGAGAAGGAAAGAGATATCTGGAGGAGAAGAAAGCTGATGGGGAATGAAAGGAAAGACGGGAGGCAATTGCCAGGGAGCATCCCTGCGCTGAGGGCCTTAGGCAAGATGGCAGGAACTTGGAGTGTGCAATACAGTCCGTCAGGAATTACTGCTTGTGTTCCTAGTCTTCATGGTGCCAAATGCCAGGTGACATGTGTCGTGAATGATATGTCTCATTCATACGTCTGAGAAAGATAGAGGGTCTATTTCAGAAGGAGGTTGGCATACTGTTCCTGTCTCTTTAGGCATTTTACAAGGAATATTAGTACAAATCAAGTGGGTGTTAATGGTCAAAACCACCTGACGGTACTGTTTTCTTTTAACTAAATGCCAAGAATCCCAGTAGTAATGTCAGGCTTAAGTAAAATGCATCAGAGTGGAGAAAGCTGGAGTCATTTTTTAAAAATATTGAAGTCATTTACAAATTACTCTTGTAAATATATATAATGCATCCAATGAGTACAGTGGTTGACCAGAATATGAGATAGCATCCTAATTGAAGAGAGGCAGTTATAAGGCGTATTAGTTATAGAAATAATTGATCATAAATCTTGGTAATACATCTGCCTTGTCATTTAAATAAACTGCCTTGATCTCATTACTATAAATGTACTTCCTTCCCCACTCCCTACAAAAGGACTGGCCTCTAGGGAATAAAATAGTAACCACTCTTTCTAAAGAATTCTGGAAAATTCTGTTTGCATAACAGCCACATAGCAAAGACCTATAACAAACTACTTGGTGCAGAAAACCTATGAACATGCATTTTTAATTCTCTGTGGAGTTACTCACTCTGCACTGGATGAGGACCAAGGCTTTTCTAGGAAGAGGTCTAGGACCGCCTCTGATTTCATAGCTGGACCTGCATTTCTGCTTGTGCTGGGTCAGGTGTTTGAAAGACTAGTTATCAGAAAGGGCAGCAAGACAGCACCCCTTTCTTTGTTTCATTTTCCTTTTCCAGAAGCTGGTATCTCATCCTGCATATATGGAAAGAGATGGGGAAGCAGTTGCTTTGGGCATGACAGTGGGAGAAAGCCACGCATTGAGCTGACTGCAATACAAGCTGTTGGTTCTTCCCTGCCTGGAAAGTCCACTGTGCTCACCTACACCCCTGTATTTCCACTCCTGCTGATACCTCTTGCGATGAGCTCATTCTTCTCAAGCACCATTGGTTGGCACTTTGCTCTCCTATAGGCTCTATGTCCTTCATGCTCTTCCCTGCTGGCCATGTCTCCTTGCCACACTGTAGCACACATAGTCCCACTCACCTGTGGTCTCTGTACTGTAGGGACCACAGGATGCGCTGGAAGAGAATGAGCTTTGTTTCAGACAGAAACCGCAGCTCTCCTCCATCACATTTTGAATATAGGGGTTTGGGCTACTTACTCAAATTCCCTGAGTGCTAGTTTCTTTAATAAAAAATGAGGATAGAAATATTTTCTTTGCAGTATGGTTGTGAGAATGACATAAATCAAATATGATGATGTATGTAACATATCTAGTGTAGTATTGGTGCATGGCTGTCATCACATGTGCCATTTTATATTATTTTAAGGTCTCTGTGTACTTGAACATTGTCTTTTAATTCATATTGTACCAACAGCAGCTACGATAGAGCTAAAACAGTAAAACATGATGTGTATGAAATTTGAGGCCATCCGGCTTTGTGCTTTCTCATTGGGTGGCTTGAGGAAATTTCTTAAATTCTCCATCTTATTTTTAGCATCCAAAAATTAGCAGAATACTAAGTATTCTGTAGAGTTATGTGAAGGTTAAATGTGATATGTATTAAGGTAATTAACAAAGAGCCCCACCTAGTAAATCCTCGACAAATACTGGGGATTGCTCTTCAGAACATGCGGAGTGAGATCAAGCCAGGAGTGACTGTGCAAGTGAGATTTGGCCTTCCCCTCTCCCCAGAGCTCACCTCTCCTATGTAAGTTCAAGCAAGGGAGGAAGGGGAGGCCTTTGGGGATGCCCTGAGTTGATGCCCCCACATGCGGAAGTAGGAGCTGAAGATCAAGGAACTGTGAGGCCACACAGGGAGCTAATGGCCAAGCCAACTGACGTCCTGATTGTTTCACAGTTCCCTGGGGGCTGACCTCTCTGCCACCTCTCATTTCTGTACCTTTTGACCTACAGGAGTACACAGCAAGGCCTCTGACAAATAAACAGTGGCCTAGATATTAAACTGCACCTGAAGCTGGTTATGCAGGTTCACTTAGCATTTGAACCAAGAGCGGAAACTCAGCTATACTCAGACTGCAGAGGGATTAACCCATTCTCAGACTCAGTCTGTGAATTATTGTCCACTTAGTAAATAGAAGAAGGGAGGGACCACCTAAATCTCATTCAAAGAAGCACAAACGTGTGTAATTTTTTTTAAAACAAACCAAAAGTAAAAATAAAAAAATAACAAAAAAATAGAAACAAAACAGATTTGGATGTGCAAAACAATTTCAAGTCAACTTTCTGCTGCTATTTGCCTCAGTAGAAAAGGAGAGAAGATGATGGGTGACAGCGAAAAGGGTCCACCTCATTCCTCTGGCCTTGATATGTTTCAGAAGTAACAAAGTATCATCTTCAAAATACGCTAGTTACTGCTAAGCACCTGCTATATATAATGTGCTGTTCTGAGCTGAGCAGCCAGGGACAGGTGATGTGGCACTTGGAGAGAAGAAGAGTGGTATTCTAAGGGATACCACTTGGCAGTCCCTGTTTGCCTGGGACTGAGGGGTTTCCTAGAACATGAGACTTGCAGTGTTAAAATCAGGCAGACGAAGATGGTGGTTACCTTAATGCTGTCATGAATACTTAATGAAATATGATGTTTCTAATTTTCTGAGATTGTTAGGCCCTAACTACATGGTAGGTCAAAGCAAGATTCTAAGAGCCTGGAGTAAATAAAAGCCACATTAGAGTGGATGACTGGAAACGACGTATTGATAGGTGTGTGTATTTAGAACAGGCAGAGGGTCAGCATTAAGATGCTTCAGGAGAGAGGAAAGCTTGAGGAAAACTACAGAGAGAGAAAAGCACAAAACATCCACAGGCACGTGGATTGCACTTGTGAGCCTGTGCACATGGGCACAGGCACACATGTGCACACAACACACACACACACACACACACACACACACACACTCTATGACCATTCCCTGTTGTTGCCCATTTTAGCTGATGGCACAGCCATTCATTCAGATCTTAGCCCAAAACCTCAGAATCATTTCCAAATCCTCTCTTTTTTGTCTTCCTCACCCTCCACCCCATGCACACAGTAATCCATTTGGAAACTTTGCTAGTTCTCCCTCCAAATGGATCCCAGACATCATCTCTTCTGCTGCAGCCCTAGACCTGAGCACTCCCATCCCTCACCTAGACAACTGCACTTCAGACTGGTCTCTCCCATGGCTGCTTTTCCAGCTCTCTGCCTATTCTCCACCAGAGGCCTGGGTGCTCTTTGCAAAGCACAATCTGGTTACATGCTTTCTACTTTACTGACTCCTGTTTAAAGCTCTCAAGTAAGTTCTTTACCAGGAAAACAAAATCCAGACTCTTATCTTGTTCTGTGAGGCCTTGCACCATCTGGCCCCATCTGCCCCTCCAACTTTATTACTGTGTTCTCTTATGGTGTAACAAATGACCAGAAACAGAGCAGTGTGAAACAACTGCCAATTATTAGCTCACAGCTCTGTAGGTCAGAGGTACAGCACGGTGTGGCTGGGTTCTCTGTAGGGCATTGAGATGGTTTTGGTCTGTGTCCCCACCCATATCTCATGCTCAGTTTTAATCCCAGTGTTGAAGGTGGGGCCCAGTGGGAAGTGATTGGATCATAGCAGCCATTTCTCATGAATGCTTTAACACCATCCCCTTTGGTGCAGTTCTCGTGATAGTGAATGAGTTCATGAGATCTAGTTGTTTAAAAGTGTGTGACCCTCTGGCCCCTTTTCTTCCTGCTACAGCCACATGAAGTGCTTGCTCCCCCTTTGCCTTCCACCATGATTAAAAGCTTCCTGAGGCTTCCCCAGAAGCCTAGCAGAAGCCACTATGCTTCCTGTACAGCCTGAAGAACTGTGAGCTAATTAAACCTCTTTTCTTTATAAATTACCCAGTCTCAGGTACTTCTTTCTAACAGTACAAGAAGGGACTAATATAGGCATCATGAGCCTGAAATCCAGGTCTTAGTAGGGCTGGGTTCTCTTCTGGAGCCTCTGGGGAAAAATTCATTTCCAAGGTCATTTTTTTTCTTTTTTTCTGAAATCCCCAAAAATCATATTTTTTAACTAATTAATTAGTTTTTTAATTTTACAGTAAGTTCCAAGAGACAGGTGCAGAATGTACAGGTTTATTACATAGGTATACTTGTGCCATGGTGGTTTGTTGCACCTATCAACCTCCCATCTAGGTTTTAAGCCCCACATGCATTATCTATTTGTTCTAATGCTCTCCCTCCTCTCACTCCCAACCCCGCAACTGGCCCCGATGTGTGATGTTCCCCTCCCTGTGTCCATGTGTTCTCATTGTTCAACTCCCACTTATGAGTGAGAACATGTAGTGTTTGGTTTTCTGTCCCTGTGTTAGTTTGCTGAGGATGATGACTTCCAGCTTCATCTATGTCCCTGCAAAGCATATGACCTCATTCCTTTTTATTCCTGAATAGTATTCCATGGTATATATGTACCACGTTTTCTTTACCCAGTCTATCACTGATGGGCATTTGGGTTGGTTCCATGTCTTTGCTATTGTAAATAGTCCAAGCTCATTCTTACTATTGGCAAAAATCAATTTCTGGAATTTGTCAAACTGAGACTTTTGTTTCTTTGCTGGCTGCCACCCAAAGGGTCACTCTCAGCTCCTTACCATGTGGCCTCCTCCATCTTCAGGGCAGCAATGGTACATTGAATCTTCATGCTCTGAGTCTCTGACTTTCTCTTGCCACCAGCTGAAGAAAACGCTCCACTTCAAAGGACTCCCGCGATTAGTTCACGCCCACCCAGATCGTCTCCTTTGTTAAAAGTCAGCTGTTTCATAGAGCCTAGCCTGATCATGAAAATAAAATCCTTTATATTTATAGTTTATGGGATTACACAGGGTGTGTACGTAGGCAGAGTGAGTGAAAATCTTAGAATTCTACCTACTACTGTCATGTTTCAAATGTCTTCTGATTTTTTCATTCACTACTTCAGCCAAATTGGGCTTCTTCCTGTGCCTTGAAAAAGCCAACTTGACTTCTGTCTCAGGGCCTTTGCATTCACTATTCCTTCTGTTCAGGTAAAGTTTTTGCTGAGAAAGCCTCCACAATGAGGCCATTCTAACAATTTCATTATTTCATTTATGGAGCTCCCCTCTGCCACCTCCTGGAAATTCCTTTTGTGCAGTAAGTTTCCCAGTACTTGCTGCTAGCTGACTTTTACTAACTTACTGGTTTATGTGCTGATGTCTTTCCCTGAGCTCCTCTCCACACATGCACCTGAGAGAAAGAACTTGTCTTGTTCATCATTGCATCCCCAGTGCCTTGGTCAGTGCTGGCATGAGCTGCAGATTGAACACACAAATGCACGCATGTTCTGCAGAAAGCGAGGACACAAGCTTAGAATAGAAGAGGCATAGAAGTGGGTTGAGCAGGAGGTAGATTCAGTGTTTAGCTATAGCTAAAGGCTTGAGTGACTGGTAGGAATTTGAATCTAATGCTAAGAGCAGTGGGTCTCTCTTGATGACACTGAAAGTGCTGGACAGAGTGCCACAAGAGAGCTCCAGCTGCAGGTGACCCTGCAGCACAGCTCCCTATGTTTAGGGAACATGGAGCCTTGAGCCTATACGGGAAGGAACTCTCTATCACGTAGGATGGGATGACCTAGAGCACCTACCACATCCCCAGTCTGCCTCCCTGATTTCCAAGGGGTTATAGAATGAATCTGCTTTCCTCCTCTACCTTTCCAGAGGAATGAGGGTTGAAAAGATCATCTTAGATATGTACAATGCTAGCTTAAAGGAGAAAACAAATGTACTTGCAGTAACAATCATTCAAGGTTAGTTTCCAGATCCGTGTAAAGGAACGGTAGAGCATGCACAAAGTCACGCTTGCCTTCCTTCCTATCAAGCCTCAGGGTGTGCGTCCTTCTAAACCTCAAGCTGGACACTGTGGATGTAAGTTTCCAAATCTGCAGTTCATTAAGCCTTTCCTTTGTTATAATATTATTTTTTAAAAATCCCTGATGGTTTTTTGTGAGGAAAAAAGAATTTCCCTATGTGACACATATTGGGTACATGTGTGTAATAAACTTCAGGGTTTTAGCACCCCTTAGCAATTACATTTCTTGCTATATCAGCTGTTTTAACACATTTTCTTCTCAGTATTTGGATTTTAATTGTACTTATGCCTAGACACTAGCATATGGTATGAGGCTCCAAATTTTAAATAAAATTTATTTATATCATTTATTGTGAGATGCTGTTTTTCTTCTCATTTCACACTATTTTTCCAATAACTTCATTGAAATTTTATTACTGGAGGGATATATTAAGATACCTTTAGCATTGTGAACCTTGGATTCTTGCTTAGGCAAGGCCAATCTCTAACATGTACAAAAAACCATGTCACCTGCTAGAGTTTGATATTGTATGTTTACATATGTGTGTATGTGTGTGTATGAAAGTCAGTAATGGCTTTTATTGAAATTCAATGAGTGAATAACTTCAGCTATAAATATTTCATTCATAGAATTACTCATGTGATACAGAAGACATGTAGTCTTGTAGCAAACTTTTAGCTGACTGAGTCTAGATCAAAGTACATTAAAGAAAGTGTTACCTATTTAGGAGTTTTAATGGTCAACTAGGAATTTCTACTCGGTTACCTCCTAATAAACTGAGATTTCACTCATGTGAAGTGACAGGAATTTCAGGGTTTTATCCCACTTATGAGATGTTGCCAAGATTGTCTATGTCCCCTGGGCTTGAGACCAAAATACATAATTAATTATTTTCCCAGGCCTGTGGGAGTACACACGACTTGTCATAAAACAAGCTACTGGCATTCTTACACTTTGAGGGTACTTGTTTCACTAGGAAGGCTGAGGAAGAAGCTATTAGTAGAACTATGTTGATCTTCTTTCAGAGAAGGGAAAACTGAGCCTCAGGGTGAAAAGGAGAAGGTTCAGAAAGAATAGCTGATGTGTCTGCGATAATTATGTTTACATGGGTAAGAGGTGTCAAAGTGACATTACTCATGAGACTGATTTGAACAGAATGTTGCAAATCACTTTCAAGATTTTTTTTGGATTTCCTCATATTTTTGGAGGTTGGAGTCAGGATTACTGGCTTTGGTAATTAATCCTTCCCAGCCTGCATTCTTTGCTACCGAGCATAGAAGTGATTCAGGGGCCCAACCTGCTAAATCAAGATAATGTTTGACCTCTGGAAGCAGAAGTCTTTTCCTCACTTAGCCAGAGAAACTAAATCTAGGAGCACAATTGGTAGAATCAGCAGAGTTCATATTTGAAGAACTAGAGAGAATTTAGAATATCTATTTTGGGCATTTGAGGGTATTTTGAGAATATAATATAAAACGTAATAAACTTGAAGGACAACGTTAGTTGGGCAGTTTTGTGTGAGTACTGACACAGAGTCCTTATAGAACTGTAATATTTTCAAGGAAAACATTTCTTTCAACATAAGCTTATCAAAGTTAATCTTTCCTGGCTGCTGTGTTTGAATGTTTATTTGCCAAGTAAGGCATTATATCATCACAGCTATGTATAACGAAATTCCATTGGTTTGGTTTGGCCAGAGCCAAAATATTTGTGAGATTAATTTGCCCAAGAGACTATTATTATCGTTGTGTTACTTTGCAATTAGTTATAAGGCCTCTAGACAACACTTCTGACACTAGCAGGATGGTGTAGGTAAAAATGATGACTTTGGTTTTTGTCAAGAAGTGGGAATAGGATAACTTTTCTTTTATGAAACCAATTAAGTTTTATAAAATGTGGAAGGCGAGTGGGCCCTTTTTCAGGAGTTAAGATCAAAGTGACAGTGTTCTTTAGCACCATGAGCACTGACACTTGGCACAGAATAAAGTCATCCCTTGGTTTCCATGGGGATTTGGTTCCAGGATTCTTATGGATATCAAAATCTGCAGATGCTCTAGTCCCTGACATGAAATGGCATCATATTTTCTATCACCAATGCACATCCTCCCATAAACTTTCAGTCATCTCTAGGTTACTTATAATACCTAAATACAATGAAATACTATGTAAATAGTTGTTATACTGCATTTAGGGAATAATGATGAGAAAAAAAATCTGTACTTGTGCAGTAAAGATGCTTGCATCCTTTCATTTTTTTTACAAATATTTTTGATTTGAGGTCAATTGAATCTGCGGATGTGGAACTCACCGATACAGAGGGCCAACTGTATATACTTTAAAAATATTTGGGTAAATGAAATTAAATGTTTATTTTCTGTTGTGTTAAAAAATAATTTTGCTAGTCATTCCAACAGCAAAACTTGAGATTTTTGAGTCTAGAGAGAAGGAACATTTTGATCAAGTTTGGCATTGTATTTTTCCGACTCCACAAATATTAATGCCTTCCTATTTCTTTAAAGATCAGTCTGTGGTGGAATGAGCTCAGAGGAGAAGAAACATCTTCTGTTTTGAAAAACAAACAATGCATTAGAGATTTTCCCTGTTCACTGCCACCCCACATCTGGCCTCAGAGGGCAATCTGAGCTTCCTCTTATCATAGCCCTTATCACTTTGTCCCGTAATCACTGGGTTACTCTGGCTATGCTTCTACATCATGCATCCTTTGAGAGCAAGGCTAAACTGTATCACCTGGCTCTATATTCCCAGGGTCCACTTAGTGCCTAGAGCATACCTGGAGCTCAAAAATAGAAGACTGCATGAAAGATTAAATAAGATAATTCTCTAAGTGCTTTTGAAGTATGGTGTCCCTTTGGTTCTTGTGTGCATGGTGTGTATCTCACCCAATATGTTACCTCACCTAATTGTGTTTCTTCTTTTTTTTTTTTTTTATTATACTTTAAGTTCTGGGGTACATGTGCAGATCTTGCAGGACTGTTACATAGGCATACACCTGCCATGGGGGTTTGCTGCCTCCATTCCCCCATTACCTACATTATGTATTTCTCCCAATGTTATCCTTCCCCAATCTCCCCACTCCCTGCTATCCCTCCCCTAGCCCCCAACCCCCTAATAGACTCCAGCGTGTGATGTTCCCCTTCCTGTTTCCATGTGTTTTCATTGTTCAACACCCATTGTCTAATCTAAATTTAATTTGACATTCACACACACACACACACACACAGACACACACACACACATACCACAACAGCTATGCACACCATATATACTGTCTGATTTTTAAGGCTTTAATAGCAAAAATAACAATTTCCAGACTCTTCTTTCTCAGCAGCCAAGCCTTTCTAGTATCAGACACCTGAACTCTCTGTCAGTGAAGTTGTAACATGCAGGCCATCTTTTTTTTTAGTTTTTAATTGTACTTTAGGTTCTGGGGTACATGTGCAGATCATACAGGATAATCCATCTTTAGAATTTTGTTTTGTAAGATTCAGCTTGAGAACATAAACATTGTTCCTTAGTCTCAAACTCTTCACTCAATTACAGCTTCTTTCCATGGCAGTCTCATTCTAGGGCAACTCTCAGGAGCTTTGTCTTTAAAGCCTATGGGTTTTGGAGATTCAAAGAAGGTCAGTAAAATTCAGCAGTCAAAACCAAAATACAATTTTCCTTTAGGAAAACTTGAGTGAGTATTTGCTCATTTTGACGTCAAAAGCCCTGAATACAGAAGGGAAAAATGCAAGACGGCTTGTCTTCCCTCTGTGCTATAGCACAGCATGAACTTTAGAGAAAGGATTTGCAAGTTGTTTAAGGTCTAAAATATTTGCTCCTTGCCTTTCTATTACACGTGTTTGAAACTGAGAATCTTATCAGCAGATAAGGGCAGAGAGGCTGCCATCCCACATTCCACAAACTCACTTCCAGATGGTTTGGAGACTAAGGGGTGAAAAACTCAAGCTCTTCAATCAAGCTAAACAGCCCACACCTTTATTGCCCCATTTGTTCAGCAGCCTGTCAGGGGGCTCCTAACATCTCAGAATCAGCCATGAGGGCAGCTGTTTAATTAACTCTTCAAGGCGCATTTTGGTGGGGGCAATTCATTTTTTATGAAAAACAAATTGAGAGCTCCAATGTTGTTGGTTTTTTTTTTTTTTTTTTTCCTTTAGTGGTTACTGTTATCTAGAGCTCTGGCTCAGTCCAAATAGCAACAATGATTTTTTTTAAGCCATTTAATCTTTCGGGTTTTTTTTGTTTTTTTTTTTTCTTTTTGTTTTCCTAAATCAGTCTGGCTATCTGACTTGAACATAGAGAAATTTCTTTTCCTTGGTGCCAGGAAATGATGGTATTTTTCTGGCCTTTTTTCTAGTTTAGTTGTAAAAATACCAAAATTGTAATATTAACTGCTTATAACAAAGCTGCATGTTGCTTTGTCCCAGGTTAAAATGTGGTTTTGAGTCATTTTTGGCCTACTTAATTCTAATACAAATTTCTTTGAGAATTTACTGCAAGATGCCTCTATGTGCAGTACTAAGGAACATAGAGAAAGAGAAAAGAAGATCCTTGGTCCTGAGAAATTTACAGTCCTACTTTCTGAGAAAATATAAAATCACATTTTTGTTATTTTAAATTTGTTTGAAAATATTTTTTATTTAAAGAAAAGTGCAAATATACCACTCAGCTTCCTCTGATGTTAACACGTAAGGTAGTTATATAACCATGTATCAACACAAATAAATTAACATCAACACAGTACTACTAACTAAACTATAAGCTTATAGACTTTACCCAATGCTATGGTCTGAATGTCTATGTCCCCTCAAAATTGATATTTTGAAACTCAACCCCTAAGATGATGCTATTAAGAGGTGGAGCCTTTGGGAGGTGACTGGGTAATAATGTCTCTTCCCTCACAGTCGGGATTCGTGTCCTTACAAAAGAAGCCTGAGGGAGTTGGCTACCCCTGATGTTCTTTTGCCATGTGAGGACACATAGAAGGTGCCACCTGTGGAGTAAAGCCCTTACAAGACACCAAATCTGCTGACACCTTGATCTTGAACTTTCCAGCCTTCAGAATTGTGAGTGATCAATTTGTGCTGTTTACAAATCACCCAGTCTATGGCATCTTGTTATAGCAGCCCAAACAGACTAAGACACCAAGTTTTTCCACAAATATCCAGTTTCTGTTCCAAGACCCAATCAGGATCTCACGTTGCATTAAGATATCATATCTCCTTCATCCCCTCCAGTCTGTAGCAGTTTCTTGCTTCTTCCTTTTCTTCTGTGACCTTGGCATGTTTAAAGGGTATCGGTTAGGTGTTCTATAGAATTCCTCTCTGTAGTCATCTTTTAGTGCCTTCATACTGTCTGAAGACAAAGTGTAACGACTTAGAATGATACGGATTTAGACTAAAAGCTGAAGTATCATCTCATTCTTAAAAGGCAGAAAATGAGATCCAGAGAATTAAAAAAAAAGACTTGCCCAGAATGAAATGGTTGACTTGAGCTGGAATTACAATTCAGACCTCCTGACTTTCCAGGCAGTGTTAGAATTATGTCCCTTTCCTATTTGTGGTCCACAGTAACTTAATTCTGAAGAGAGTCTGACCTCCAGAGTATTCTCCTATGATGCCCAGAGACAGGCCCCACATGCTTCCTGGAGCCCACAGCACAGAGTGTGTGTTGCAAACACTTATGAAACTGAATTAAATCCTACTTCAGAGAATCCAAATGCTGGGAATGGCTAAAGATGTTTCTTTTAGATAACAGCTGACACTGCTGGGAGAGTTAAGAACTGAGAAGGTCTGAGTGAGGCTAAGAACAAATGGCCATATTGCCTGGAGGAACCGAAAATGCCATTGGCAGAGCCATAGCTTTTGGCAAGAGGCCTCGGACAGCTTCTTGAGCAGTGGGTGATGCTTCCCAGCCTGAGGCAAATCTGTTTGCTCACCCACAATCCTATAGGGAAGGACCTATCTGTCCCCTGATCCTGGAGCACTTTCTGTCCATCTCACTCCTTGAGACTTGAAGACACAGAGTGTGGCACCCATGATTTCTTGCCAGTTCTGTCTACAATCAGTCTCCCTAACTTCATAGACCAGGCAAGACCTAGCAAAGCACTATCAACCTCAAGCCTCAGGGTCTAGTATACGGAATTAATAATTAGGTCACACAGTGCAACCATGAGCCATCTAGGGTCCCTGGGGAATATGTAATTCTGAATCATAGAGTGTTCCAGAAAGCAAGCTCCTGATTCATCATTCATGATTGGAAATTTACACTGGTTCCCAATATGTTGTGTCATCCTCTTGGATATAGGAAGATTTTCTCCTGGCACCTTCTGTTGGCATCTTCCCAATGTGTACCAGGTACAGAGTAGATGTGCTTGTGCTTTGGAGTAAATGCAGAGCACACAGGGGACTGGCCCAAGAATTAACAATCCTGGGTTCCAGCTCCAGCTGTCCCACTGATTACCGGACTTAAGAAAAGTAGCCAAACCTCTCCATTTCATGGTATCTCACATCTGTGCTCTTACTAAGTTGAATTATATTGGTGGCATTTAAACTGGATACTAAGATGGACTTTTAGGGTTGCCCTGGCTGAGATTGGGTTATTGAAGAGGGTCAGTTGAATTTTTTGCTGCAGAACCTTTTTTAAAAGTTAGAACAATGGTCCAAGTGATCTATTGCATTGTATTAAAAAATGAAAATTCTGCAATTAGTCAAATAAGTCAAGTTTTATATACCAGCTTAGGAACTTACTATGTGTATTCCTGAAGCAACTTGATCAACATTTTTGAATCTTAAATTTCCTCATCTTTAAAGCAGAAATAATAACTATAACTTGTGTGAGATGATGCATGAGAATTAAATGTGCTATTAAATGAAATATGCTTTGCACAGCACATGATACATTTTATTATCTATAAAGGTGCTTCCACCTGTGATGTTCTGTGGTTGTGAGGGCTGGACCTGAGGAGGACCTACTTGAGCATTGCTACTATGGTCGCCATCTTTAGCACTGTAAGGGTAGTTTCTACACCTGAGCCATCAGATGCTGGCAGGACAAAGTGTCAGCTTAGGCTGAGAAGCAGAAGAAATTCAATGAAGGCAGTTCCTCCAAGGTCATCATAGCTTAAGAGTTTGGGAGGAGGTGACAAAAATATTTCCTTACTTCTTCCAAAGTTCTTGCTCCCCTCCTCCTTTTCTTACCCCAACTGCACAGGGCTATTCTAGGTCTATGTATTTCGGTATCCCTAATGAGGTGCCTCTCATCATACCTTGCCATTTTCAGGCAGCTTTGACTAGCCGCCTGGATACTGGAACAACCTAGCAATTTAAGAGCTATAGTGGATGAGGCTGGAAATAGAGAAGCCCGAGCTGCAGCAGGGTGAAGTAGGAGTGGGGAATTTTGTTCCCTCCTTTGTAGAAGAGGAAGGCTAAAGTGGCTCAAAAATCACACACACAACCATTCACAGAAGACAAGAAACCAGATTTTCTGACTCTTGTACCATATTGTGTCTAGAGAATACAGAAGAATGGATAATCTTTTAAGGAGCAAAGAGCCATCTTCAGTGAACATGAAGTTAACAGTGGGCTTTCTTCATTTGCCAGAGCAGAGGGGCTATGCAAGCTGCCTGGCCATGATTCATTTTGAGCTTAAGTTCTATTGACATAGTAATAAATTCTAAGAAAGTAAATATGTCAGTTGCACCAGCTTCTGAGTCAAAATGCAGCCTTTATACGTGCCTTCGAATTCCAAATGACCAGTCATCTTTTCTTTTCCTACAGCACGCAACACTCTGGAATTTCAAAGCAGGTCTTCTGGAATACAGTTTTCCAAGCTGTGGCATTTTCCTTTTTTAACTATGATGCTATGAAGTAATTCCATGGTGCAACTATTCCTGGACTTACAGTCTTCCACCCAAAAAGTGCCTATTCTCTCATACTATAATGCATAATCTTTGTAAAAACTTAACTGCAGATTCATGTCTATTTCAAAGAACCCCACGTTTCCTCATATCTTATGTCTGGGGAAAAAAGGAGAAAAATGCTGCATGTGTTAGGTTTTGCTCAAGTTCTCAAACAAAAAATGTTGTCTCAGCTTCAAACACAGGATAAAGGAAATGCTTGTCTCCAGGAGCTGACACGTCCCTGGTCATATTTCAGATACAATTAGCCACCATTGATGGTGGTGGTTGATATATCAAATGAGCAGCTAATCTTATCTGTGGTTCACAAATGGCTCAGATGGTAGCTTGTGACTTTGATTACTGGAAGACTGGATCCCGTCAGACGGCTTTGCTCCAAACAGTGGTCCTTTCAGCCTGCTGCTCCCGGAGATCAAAGCACTCTCCCCTCTCCCTATCTGCAGGGAAGCTCATTAGAGGGAGGCTGTCAGGGTTATAATCATGCCACAGTTTTATTTCTGGGTTCTAACGCTTTCCCCTTCTTATCGGCCTGTGAGGTCCAAAGTGAGAAGGATAAAGGAGGTACTGATGACATCTGATACGTTTAATAAGCTTGCTGGTGAATGTCTGGGCCTCAACTCTCTACCACCACTGCCTCATTGACTACTGGACCCCCCCGCTCCCGCCACTGCCACGGCCTCACCTATAAGGATTGAATGTTACTCCTTGGCAGGGTGTGGGGAGGACTCCATTGTCCCCTAACAGTCACTTTATTATGAAGAACTGCAGAAGCACAAAATCAGACAATATAGGAGTTTCTAAGTCTGAAAATCTGTCTTTACATTTCAAAAGCTCTATGTGTGTGTGTGTGTGTGTGTGTGTGTGTGTGTGAACTTAGACATTCTGCTGTGGACTTCAGTTTCTTGTGTAAAGTAGAAGAATTAATACTTTCCTCATTGGACTTAATATGAAGATTTCAACAGTTTCCTCTCTCTCTGACAACCTTCTATTATAACCAAGTTATTCCTTTCTTCTAGCCCCTGGGTTAAATCTCCCTCCTCTGTGTTCCCGTAGGCCCTGGGATTACCACGAACATGGCACTTATCATGTATGAACTGATTTCTTTTCTTAACTTGCCTTTTGCTTGCAAATAGATAACAAACTCAAGACATAGGACCTATGCCTATTCAGCTTCAACTGCCCACTGTCTCAGCCATGTTGTTGCTTCTCATTCTTCTGCATAAGGATAGCTGCTGGCAAGAGCTCCACAGTGTGGAGTGTGGATGGAGAAAGACTGCATCTCAGCACTGAGTTCGGTGCTGGAGAGACCAGGTCCGCTCTGTGATACTCAGAGTCTCTCCCTGACTGTCCTGCGATCTGGGTTCCCACTGGCATTTCTTCTCACATTTCCAAAAGCATCAATTTATATATATGTAATTTATATAGCATATAGAGGACAAATAAAGACAAAACCTGGACTAGCATCTTGGCAGCATTACAACAGTGCTTTTTAACATGAAGACAGCACATTGTAAAATGACCATGCTGTGAAATGACTGTGAAATTTAAAACTAAAAGCCCCAGATTTGAAGCCTAAAGATGTTAGACATTAATTAAAAACAAACAAAAAGACCTATTGATGATACACTTCAAACACACACACATCCTCATATGAGATAGAGTTTACTTTGATAAACTATTTAGAAATAAGAACACACTGAATGTCTCTGATGAGTTGTCTGACTTTGGACAAGTTACTTCTCCAATCTAGGCCTCACTTTTCTCATCTGTAAACATGAAACTTGAATTATGTCAGTGATTATCAAAGTGGGGACTTGTTAGAAATGTAAATTGTCGGACCTCAGCACAGAATCACTGTATTAGGTCATCTACAGGGATTCCCAAGAAGCTCTGAAAGGCTCAATGTGCAATGCCATCAGCTGTCCTAATGCAGAAGAATGAGAAGCAACAACATTGCTGAGACAGTGGGCAGCTTGAAGCTGAATAGGACTAGGTTTAATTTTCTCTTCCTTACATCACCAGGGATTTAATGGATTTAATCTCAATGCTACTCATTTTGCTATTCTGTAAAGTAGTGAACAGATCTACTTCATAGGGTTATTGCAAGAATTAAAAGAAATAATTGTTAAAGCATTTTGCAAGGTGTCTAGCTAACAGGAGGTCTTGCCTTTTTTTCCTCTTTTCACCCATCCGTGCACCGCTCCCTACCACTGCCACCTATAATCAGTACAGGCAGAATGTGAATTAAAGAAGTAACCCAGTTGGAAAAACAAGAAAAATATACTGTCTTTTGCCACCTGTTCCATGTCTTGTTGATTTACTTATTGCTTCTTCCTCACTATTAATTTAACTATGCATTTCTTTACTGAAATCTATTTCAAACTTTTAAAAAAGAAATTATTTGTAGTTAATATAATAGCTTTTCCATTAAATATAATTTGGAAGGCATTAGTAATAATTGTAAATTATAATGGCATTTATGTCTGACACATTAGATCCCATGATGAAAGAACGCCAGGCACTTCCCACAAATCAGTAACAAGCTGATCAGAATATTAATCTCCTTCACTTACCCTTTAAAAGAATAAATAATGAATCAATCACTGACTGCTAGTGTATTACCCCTTTGCTAAGACAGATGGTCATTTAAGCATGAACATAATATGCTTATTAAACTGAAAGAAATGACTCAATTTTCTTTGTTTTAAATTATAATGCAGTAAAAGCCAGACAATTTTGGGTAATTTGTTAATCAACCTTGTGACAAATAATACATTTCATCAATTCTATCTTAAACTGTGAACATATATCTGAAATATTTACTAATTGCCCAGTCTTAGTAAGTGGTCTGTAAGAAACATCTTTAATGAAGTCTGTGTTAGACCCATTCTTAGAGTACAATCATTTTACTCCTCAAATCTCATGGCATATGATTTTAGTTTCAGAGGTTCTAAGAAAGTAGAGAAATGTTTGTTGAGCCAGTCCAGAGCTAGTTGCCATGATCTCAAGTAAATTTCAAGTATTAATTAACTTTGTTGTGATTACTTTTTGCTCTCATAATAGAGTAAGAGGAGCAGGATTCCACTGCTGAATAAGAATATGTGCCTGTTAGTTTGGCTTTTGTAGATATATTACAACAGCAAGTGTCATCTCTCTTGATTGCTATTTCATTGTGATCATGCTCAGATCTAGCTAACAGTGGGACAAGCTCTTCTCTTTTGTGGGGAGCAGCAGCCCATTCCCAGCCCAGGGCACATGCGTGATCTTAAGTGACATTGCAGAGGAAAACCTATTTCCATATGGAGGGACTTCTAGCTATTGTCACACTTCTGTCTCTCTACCCTGATTCCTTGGGAGGAGGAGGAACTTACCTGGCTGGTAAGTTGGGAAAAGCAATTGAACTCAGTGTCCTGCATTTGCCTATTTTGAAACCAGCCTGCCTGTAGAAAGAATACCATCTGGTTCACTCTCCACTGCTCAGACAGAAATCTTGCAGCGAATGTTTCTCCCCTTCAGCAATTCGAGAAGTTGCCCAGCACTGCCAATTGTTGGATAGTAAATTTATCTAAAAATTGGTGAAATATTCTCTAATTCATTTAGTTGAAAAGCTAAAATTATGTGAAGCAAGTATCATGTGAATTAACTCAGGAAAAAAACTCAGGAAAAAAGCAAGCCATTTACTTGCTTATGGGGCCCTCTGTCAATCCCCAGCAGAGCCTTCTTGGTTCTAATTATCCTGGGCCTAAGACAGACTGCTCTAGTCCCATGTATTAGACAGTTAAACCATGTCAGGACTCAATGAATGTGATAGATAAAAGACTGAACACAAGTGTGAAGACTTCTTGTGATTCTCCATTTCCGGATGTTTATTTCTCTAGCAAGGCAAAAATGGATTACGTGACTGAAATGACTCTGTTTTTTCTTGTCCTCTGTTCTTACCCCACCCCTTCCACTCCCATCTGTATCTTGACAATAGATGTGTATTCTCACAGGCTTCTATTTTCTTTAGATCCTGGCTGCCCTTAGAGACTAGAGGAGTGTTTTAATGTAATGGGAAAAAGAGAACAAAACAGCTGAATCAGTTACTAAGTTTTTCTGAGACCAAGGAAAAGGCACTACATATACCTCTATGGAAACACTAACCACAATTGTCATTTGGATGTTTTTTTTTTTTTTTTTTTTTTTTTTTTTTTTTTTTTTTTTTTTTTTTTTTTTTTTTTTTTTTTTTTTTTTTTTTTTTTTTTTTTTTTTTTTTTTTTTTTTTTTTTTTTTTTTTTTTTTTTTTTTTTTTTTTTTTTTTTTTT
>PVKV010014215.1:0-15495 GCA_004027835.1 Alouatta palliata | reverse complement strand
ATCTCAGCCCAAAATCTCCTGAAATTGGTAAGCAACTTCAGCAAAGTCTCAGGATACAAAATCAATGTGCAAAAATCACAAGCATTCCTATACACCAATAACAGACTTAAAGAGAGCCAAATCAAGAACCAACTGCCATTCACAATTGCTACAAAGAGAATAAAATACCTAGGAATACAACTAACAAGGAACGTAAAGGACCTCTTCAAGGAGAATTACAAACCACTGCTCAACAAAATAAGAGAGGACACAAACAAATGGAGAAATATTCCACGTTCATGGTTAGGAAGAATCAACATCATGAAAATGGCCATACTGCCCAAAGTAATTTACAGATTCCCCGCTATCCCCATCAAGCTACCTATGACCTTCTTCACAGAAATGGAAAAAACCACCTTAAGCTTCATATGGAACCAAAAGAGAGCCCGCATAGCCAAATCAATTCTAAGCAAAAAGAACAAAGCTGGAGGCATCACACTACCGGACTTCAAACTATACTACAATGCTACAGTAGTCAAAACAGCATGGTACTGGTACCAAAACAGAGGTTAGACCAATGGAACAGAACAGAGGCCTCGGAGGCATCACAACACATCTACAACCATCTAATCTTTGACAAACCTGAGAAAAACAAGCAATGGGGAAAGGATTCCCTGCTTAATAAATGGTGTTGGGAAAACTGGCTAGCCATGTGCAGAAAGCAGAAACTGGACCCCTTCCTGACACCTTACACTAAAATTAACTCCAGATGGATTAAAGACTTAAACATAAAACCTAACACCATAAAAACCCTAGAAGAAAATCTAAGCAAAACCATTCAGGACATAGGCGTAGGCAAGGACTTCATGACCAAAACACCAAAAGCATTGGCAACAAAAGCCAAAATAGACAAATGAGACCTAATCAAACTCCACAGCTTCTGCACAGCAAAAGAAACAGTCATTAGAGTGAATCGGCAACCAACAGAATGGGAACAATTTTTTGCAATTTACCCATCTGATGAAGGGCTGATATCCAGAATCTACAAAGAACTAAAATAGATTTACAAGAAAAAACAATCAAGCCCATTCAAAAGTGGGCGAAGGATATGAACAGACACTTTACAAAAGAAGACACACATGAGGCCAACAAACATATGAAAAAATGCTCATCATCACTGGTCATCAGAGAAATGCAAATCAAAACTACATTGAGATACCATCTCACGCCAGTTAGAATGGTGATCATTAAAAAATCTGGAGACAACAGATGCTGGAGAGGATGTGGAGAAAAAGGAACACTTTTACATTGTTGGTGGGAGTGTAAATTAGTCCAACCATTGTGGAAGACAGTGTGGTGATTCCTCAAGGACCTAGAAACAGAAATTCCGTTTGACCCAGCAATCCCATTACTGGGTATATGTCCAAAAGATTATAAATCATTCTACTATAAGGACACATGCACACGAATGTTCATTGCAGCACAGTTTACAATAGCAAAGACCTGGAACCAACCCAAATGCCCATCGATGATAGACTGGTCAGGGAAAATGTGGCACGTATACACCATGGAATATTATGCAGCCGTGAAAAATGATGAGTTCGTGTCCTTTGTAGGGACATGAATGAACCTGGAAACCATCATTCTCAGCAAACTGACACAGAACAGAAAATCAAACACCACGTGTTCTCACTCATAGGTGGATGTTGAACAATGAGAACACGTGGATGCAGGGAGGGGAGCATCACACAGTGGGGTCTGTCGGGGGGAAATAGGGGAGGGACAGCAGGAAGTAGGGAGTTGGGGAGAGATAGCATGGAGAGAAATGCCAGATATAGGTGATGGGGAGGAAGGCAGCAAAGCACACTGCCATGTGTGTACCTATGCAACAATCTTGCATGTTCTTCACATGTACCCCAAAACCTAAAATGCAATAAAAAAAAAAAGAAAGAAAACAGTAACTTCCACCTTAATTAACAGAAATGGGACCTTACACTCTAATACTCTCCCTCCACTTTCTGCCTACATGAATGTGTGAGTTACAGTGTGACATCAGCACATAACGTCAGAGCGAGGCACCTCAGTCACCACACATCTTCCTGGTTCCACTGAGACTGGCAATATGAAATAGAGGAATTTTTAACCATGGAATTGTTGATGATTATGGAAACAATGGTAAGTTTACCCAGTTCTAAAAACACTCAGAAATCATGTAAATATTTTTTTCTGTGCATCTTAAAGGTGCAATCTTCTCCAACCAGTTAAGAAACACCGATTCTAAGTGAATTTCCAGCTTAGGGTAGGCTATGAAGAATGGAGACAGAGCTCTCGGCACTGGAGTTTTCTGCTGTGCAATTGAGTTATGAATGTCCAGGGACTGTAGGAATACACTGTTGTGATCACTGTCACTTTAGACATTTGAATTGAAGTGGGGGCACAAAGGAGCTCATGGCATATTCTTTTTTATTTGAAAAGCTGTAAGAATCTATAGGACCCAATCTTTACTCTCTGCATGTACTGCCCCTATGGTGGCTTTGTTGTCAGGATTTCATATTATGATGCAATCCAGTACATCTTGTCCAAAACAATATTAGATTTATTCCATTTGTTAAAAGGAAGATATCACTAGTATGTGGTCCTTTTGGCAAAAACCTCTACTCTTTGTTCTAGGCATGGGTTCAATCACCTGTTGCTAAGATACTGCAAAAAAATATTATCAGTTTTTAAATATTTCCTTTTAATTAAATAAACTTGCTTTGAAATATCAGTGAAAAGGTTAAATAGATCTTTGAATCATAGTTTTTTTTTCAACTGGCAGAGATATTTCTGAGCATTTTAAATGGAGCAGCTGCTATCTCAGTGGAGCTTCTCGATGTGTTTAAAAGTCCAAGAATGGTGATATATGGTACATATGTAACTGGAATCATAGAAATAACTGAGAGACTCAATTAGATCACTACATGTTGAAAATGCAAGTCACAGTCATTGATTCTGCATCAAAACCATGAGAAAAATTCAGATACAATTAGTACCAATTAGCAAACCTGAAAACCAGACTCAAACTGTTTGGATTTCAGAATGGTAATACAAAGAATCTACATCCAGAAGGGTCTAAGCCAGCATTTTGTAATCAAATGCATTAATATCTCTGTGACAGAACATTTTAGTCTTTAATATCTCACATTAATTCAGGTTTAACTCCGTGGTCAAAACAGTTTGGTCAAACATAAGAAAACACTTGGGTTTTAAGATCTTTTTTTTTTTTTTTGTATTGCAAATAAGTGATTTGTTGACACTAAAATGAAGGAAAACCTAATAGTGCACATAATTCAGAATAATTTCAGGATCAACTTAGACTCCAAATGGCTTGGGCAGTAGCAAGGTGGGGCGCCTGGAGTACAATGTTACAAAAGCCTTGAGGGAACAGATTGACCACTCACCGAAAGCTCAGACTAGGCATGTTCAGCAGCGACCAGCAGGTATGGACAGAGGTCCCAGACTATGAGAAGCCCTCAAAAGGGCAGGTAAAAATTTAGAGACACTGATACAGTTCTAGATCTCTCTCAAATCCAAACACTTCTCTTACTCTGCACTGCTGTTGTGCTAGTCCAGGTTGGATCTTTAGAGGCCTACAGCAGTGTCTAGGCTGGTCTCTGTGCTTCATTCCAGTCTTTTTAATTCAATCAGTCTTTTGTATATTCCTCCATTGTGGCCATTCTAGAATGGTTTCTCATGACCTATAGGGTAAGTCATGGGACAAAGGGGCCCTGTCCTGTCCCAATCTTGTCTCTAACCCCCTATCTGTCATTGTAGGCAGCACCATTACAGTTCCTTCTGAACCACGGTGATCAATGTCTCTGTCTTCGGATGCTGTCCTCACCCCTTGCTTCTCCACATGGCCAGTTCCCACATGCTCTGTGGAACTTGACATCACTTTACTTCTGTTCCAGACCCCAGGCTAAAACATTAAAATCTATTTGTAGACTCCCTCCATCATCTGACTGCAAGCTTCTTGAGACCAAAAATCCATTTCTCAACTATCATATTACCTCTCAGAGTTTAGCACAGTGCTTGGAACATAGTTTATGTTCCATAAAAATTTATTGAATTGCTGGTGGAATGTTGAGGTAGACAAAACGATGGAATCCAGACAGTCAGAGAACACAAAGAAACATCACTTGGGAGCAAAACCACTAAGGATTCTCAGTCTTGGGGGCTGCTATTGTCACAGACTCACAGATGATGTGACCAAGGATGAACATCCTGTCTTGGAAGAGTTAGAAGGCTTATGAAATAGTGAATTTACTGCTCTGACACCAGTAATATGGCCTATCATTTCTTTTGCCCCAAAGGAAAGGGAAACAGAGTGGCTTTAACCAAATGAAAGCGATTTACTTATGGTGAGGTTGGGTGGGTAGTGTGATAACTTTAGGAGAGGATTTTGACAATAGAGCTCCATGTATCTATATCAAAAAATTGTGTAGTGACTAGGGAAGATATGGTAAATTGACTTGTCATAGTCCCTAAAATATGATCATTTTGAGTTAGGGTTTCTTGCTACACTCACTCCCCTGTAGAGCAAGCTGGACTGTCTCACATTGGAGTCATATTGTCATAATAACTTAGGGATTTTAAGCAGAACACACAGAAGTCCACTGTGATGGTATGGAAGAAGTGCTTACCCTGGGAACAAATCCTAGGTCTCAGATTTACTGTGCCCTTAGGAAATTAGCTATTTACGCTTTGCCTTCAATTCTTCTCCTCCAAAAGAGATATGATAACTAACATTCAAAGGATGTGTTATTAAATTAAAAAAAAACTTGTGTGAAAGCATCTGTCAAGTAATCTGCACTCAAATCTATGTGAATGCCTTAGAACATTTTTGTTACCTGGATAATTGATATAATAGGAGATGAAAGCATCATTATAAGCTAAATTTTTGATGTTATGGTAGGAAAATATGTTACTTTAATCCTTTCCAAAATCACTAGGTAAAGAATGGCTTTATCTATCTGAAATATAGCCCTAAAAAGTTCTAAACACTAACTTGATATATATGTATTAATAAACATCTTCCTGCTATTACTGTTTTATTTACTTTTTACAAAGTACAATGCATTTAGACCCTCTGTGATGAGGAATAATGTGAAATAAAATTCATTTAAAGTAACTTTACACAATTAATTATCAGAACAAAACCATCTAAATATAAGGCCTGCAAGAATTTGCCGACAGTAAGTGAGCCAGGGACTTCAGAGATAATCATTAAGAAGGTAAGCACAGTCTTAAGACCACAATTTAACAAGAAAATGAGGATGGGAGGGAGGAGTAGGAAGAGCAAATGATCATCTACCATGACAGGCAGATGTGGGATAGCATCTAAGACAGATAAGTCAAGAGACCAATTATATGTATGTTGTTTAAAAACATGAGATAAATGCCTGAAGAAATATTTCCAAGGTTTGAAGGTAGTTATCCCTAGGAGAGAGTGGACTATGAACTGAAGAAGGGGATAAAGAGAACTTTATATGATTATATACATACATACTTATGTCCATATGTATATAATCACTATATATGCTGTATGTAATTACTGTATATGTATATAAAACTATATATATATACACACTCATATTTATTTATATATTTACCAATATAAATATATATACATAATATACATTTTATACATGTTGACATTATAACATATTTAAAATTACTTACAGAATACTTTTTTTTAATTAATTCTTATAATTCAAGCATGTATATTCTGAGCAGGAAAAAATATTTAAGTAGACATAAACATCCAGAGTTCAATGCCTTTGATAACAAGGTTTCTGTTTAATACTATTGAATGTCTTCTGTGCCCCAGACATGTTCTATAGGCTCTTTTATTTGATCCTCTTATTATATGAAGTTGGTAGTATTGTCTCCATCTTAAATATCAGAAAACCCTCCCATTAAGTAATGGAATATGAATTTAACTAATGTCTGCTTGAAGACTCAGCCTATGTTCTCTGAAAGTAAATTGAATAGAGCTAAGAGAAACAGGCCAAGATAGCAATGCAGTCATTAGTAAATGAGGCAGGGATCATATGACCAACTGGAAATGTCCTTGAAATCCCAGGATATGGTTGCACATTGTGGCTTCAAACTCCATGTTCTTAATTCCTTAACTATGCTTTCTCTCTTCTGAAAAGACATATAGGACCTGGTACTCCTAGTAATCTTGAAAATGTTGTCCTTTGTATTACATGTATCCCAGAATTGGCCATATAAGCATTTTCTGTAAGTATCATTGCTCTTAGAAATCTCTTAAGTGATTTCATATTTTTAGCCATTACCTTACTTATGAATGTAAAGCTTTCAATCTTACATCTGTTTTCACTTTGCAATCAGGAGCTGTGGACCTGTCATTTGTAAAGCAGAAGTAAAAAATGTTCTGTTGAAGAAAGAGGCTCTGGTTTCTTTACCTAGTATGAACATAAAAGCAAGGAGGGGATCTATGTGACTGCTCAAGTATACTGACCACAGAACCTGTGTCAGAGTCATTCACTGATTCATTCATGAAGTGCTGCAGTTTTTGGATACCTAGTTTGAGCCTTGCACTGATCCAATCATGGGGAAAGTCAGTAAAGAATAAAATAAAGTCCCTGCCGTCTTGGAGCTTACAAGATAAATAATTTGGGTGCTGTAGTTCATCTTTACAAATGTGTTTCACTCCTTTACAGAAAGAAGTAAAGTTGGTAGCGGAATGAGGCAGACTAATTAGAAATGTCTGCTGGAGCCCAAAGGAAGACCTGTGGTAGCAGATTCCATATATATCCAGGAAACTCACAGCTCAGTCTTTGATAAAGTCACCTCTGGTCCCTAAAGACCTGAATTTCTAAGCAGTATGAATGCATCTTCAATGAGTGCTTTAACTGGATATTATTCCCCGGTGTCTTTTTATTTGAAAGTCAGTGTCACATAGTAATGGGTTTGAAGGCTAATATTCTTGGCTTTAAAATCTATCTATCTAGAGGCTTGAAGGCAGGTTGTCTCAATTTTGTAATCTTAAAATGATGATAAAAATATGTAACTTTTGCACTTAGAGAAGAGATATGTATGAAACATAAAGTTCCATATCTGGCAGACAGTAAGCGTGACATAAGTGGTAGGTAATATGCTTATGGTTGCTATCACAATAAGACAAGTAAAAACATGGTCTTTGGTATTGTATGTATCATGGAATTGGCCATATAAGGGTTTTCTATAATTATCATTGCTCTTAACAACCTTTTAAATCATTTTCTCATATTTAGCTATTACCTTACTTAGAAATGTAAAGCTTTTGCTTCTCCCTCTGTCGTTACTGACTAATTTCTTAGTCTGAGGGCTTGGCACAAAATAAAAACGCTGACACACCTATTCTAGTCTTCATTTCTGCAGACTAAACATGTTCAAGTCATCTGAATATTTTAACCAAATAAAATAATGGATATGTATATGGCAGAGTTATTGAGTTTTAAAACTTTAGAGAACTTTAAACCCCAAACCATGTAGGTAGTAAGTAGTTGAAGCTGGTGAAGAAAAAGGGTCCCCAGATTCCTACCCAGAGTTAAGCAGTAAAATGCACATGATAGTATCGAGGGGAAAATAAAAATATTTCCTGGAGGGCATAAACTGTCTTATTTTCCTTTCTATTGTAGAGTTTTCCACAGGGCCTAGAACATAAATGTTGCCTAATGTTCTGTTGGATTGCATTAAGTGCCTTGAGCAGAAAATGTTGATTCTAGAATTCTAGGGTTACAGTATTAGAGTATCACAGTTTAGAGGAGTGAGTGGCTACATTTTATTTGTAGTATATAAAAGGCTTCACTGAGGATGCAGGTTTTAAAGTGCATTTTGAAGAATGGATAGAGTCCATGTCCGATTTAGTTTCATAACAACCATAGCACCTAGAACAATATTGCTCAATAATGAGCCTCCAATAGTATTTGTTGAATTGAATTTAATTTGAGTAGAAGGGAGGGAACTTTTACAAGTAAAAGTTCATAACAATACCACTGCCTTTCCCCTTACCTCCTCACCTGCAATTCTGAGGTCCTAAGTGTTATCTGATGTTCAAACCCCAGAATTTCCAGGCTTTGGGTCTAAGTGGAACATATTTGTTTTCTACCTGCATGCACTCATATATCTGGTGTTCATTGCATACTAATTTGAGGCATACAGATGACAGATTTGGCAAATATAAATGCAGCTACATTTGGTCAAACAGAGCTGAGCTACAGTCCTTTGCTGAGAATGCCTTCTATCCAGAGATTGAATGGATCTCTGCCTTTTAAGTCCTTGAGAAGATCCTCTACTCCCAGCGTGTGATGCCATGCTGGCTTCTGCTTTATTCACAGAGGTCATGTCTGCAGAGTCAAATTCACCAGGGCATTGACAAAGATTCAGTTGGAACTATAGACCAATAATAATTATTGATTTGGAACCAAATAACAGAGAAAGCAAAGAAACTTACTGGGTTACTTTGCTTTATGTGAACATAGATCCATAATCATCAAGGTTTTGTGACATTTAATAAGCAAAACTAAAACAAAAGAATTTTTTTGAAAATTTTCTACTTCCAAAAACATTCAATAATACTGAAATTCCTCACACATTTGTATCATGGCAATTCTCCTTTTGCTAGAACAGGGGTAGCATGGATAAAAAAAAGATGATCAAAGTAATAGAAAGGCTGAAGCTAACACAGAAGAGTATGGTCAACCCTCACCTTTAGCCAGAGAATCTTGGTCATGTCTAAGCAGCCTATCTTTGTTGTACTTGCCAGTTAGGACTCAGTAGTTCTCAAGTGAAGCCCTGCTGTCATGCTAGAACTGATGGTTTGGAAATCTATTTCTATAAAATATAACTACTCTGTTTATTCAACATGGTGTATTGAAATATATTTCATGTGCCAAGCACTGCATTCCATATAAGTGTGTCTTTACTTTTGAAGGAAAGAGCTTTTATTAATTATTAAATAAATATGGCCTGGCAAAGTCAATGTCACTTCCTATCATAGCATATTATTCAATAGAGAGTATTGTATAAATTAAAGATTGCATTTGACTGTTGATGAGATTGATGTAAAATAACAGTGTTTTAAGCCTGTTAGGAGATTATTTTTCTCTTGAGTTAAAGAAATCAGGAGAGACAGTCCAGGGAGAGTGTGGTAGATACATGCTATCATCAAAGTTCTAAGCCTCTTTCATGTTCCTGCTGCACTATCCTTAACACATGGCATCCATCCTCAAGATCACAAGGTGGCAGCTTGGAAATCTTGCTGGCACCTTCCAGGAAGAAAAAATAGAAAAGCAAGTGAACAAATGACACACCTCCAAACTGAGCCAGGCCCCTTACAGATTGCAGAGCATTTCTGCAATCTCTACCTAGAAACTTCTCCCCACAACTCATTAGCTACTCCTAGATGCAAGAAAGCCTGGAAAATGTTCCGTGGCTGGTTACATTGCTATACTCAACAATACAGAACTTTTGCCACTAAGAATGAAGAGGGAAAATGAACATTGGGCATGTAGTTAGCAGTCTCTGCCACTAGGCTGTATGGGGTGGAAGGGAAAACATAGACTTCACTGTCCCAAAGATGCCTGCATTTACCAAACTAGTTTGTGGAATTACTTGACCAATCTTGGGTGATTCATTTCACAGTTCTTCTTAGTTTTCTCACTTATAAAATTGGAGCTTATGGTAAAAATCTTGCAGGATTGTCTTTAAGATTAAATAAATTATTTCATAGTTCAGTGTGGTGTTTGGTGACAACACTTGATGTGTGTGTGTGTGTGTGTGTGTGTGTGGGTTTGTGTGTGTGTGTGTTTTATTGACTTCCTAATAAAATACTGTGAAAACATATACAACAATAAAAATTAAAGATTTTGACAAAAATGTCAAAATTTGAAAAGAATCTCCACCCACAGTAAGGCATAAAGTATATTAAGAAAAGGAAAAAGATGCTTCATCAGGGTATGAAAAAAAGACTACATGCAAAAAGACAAGAACATACTTACTCCCCATTTCCTACTCTGACACACTCAAGATCTGTATGAAACAGAAAATGAACAGATGTCACTTCCCCATTCAGAGGCTGATGTCTGAAGCCATCTTGGGACGTTCTTTGTGGTATCACTTATCATATAGCTTGCCTCTGTTTGTCTTTGTACAAACGGGACCTTCTTATTATGATGCACTCAAGATGCCCTCACCGTAATACTCCCTATAGCTTTGCCTTGTCTTATTTCTATCCTTAGTACTCATTATCATTGAATGTGCTATCTATTTCAGTTATGTATCTAGATTCTGTTTTCTTCTTCTGGAATATAAGCACTTTCACAAAAGATTTTTTGTTTTGTTTTGTTATAGTCAGTATTGTATAACCAGAGCCTAGGAGAGAATAGAGCACATAATAGGTACTCAACAGGCATGTAAAATTGAAGTATTTAACTTCTCATGCACTCACTATACCTCTTTTCTGCTTTAAATTTTCCCCATTCCACGTACCACTGTGTACACACACACACACACACACGCACACACACGGGTATATGTGCACATTTGTTACCTGGCTAGATTGTGTGTTGCTGAGGTTTGGTGTACAAATGATTTCATAACCCAGGTGCTAAGCATGGTTACTAATAGCTAGTTTTTCAGCCCTCACTCTCCTCCCACCCTTCCCAATCAAGTTGTCTCCATCGTCTTCTGTTCCCCTCTTTGTGTTCATGTGTACTCAGTGTTTAGCTCTCACTTATAAATGAGAACACGAAGTATTTGGTTTTCTGCTTCTGTGTTAATTCGCTTAGTATAATGGCTTCCAGCTGCATTTATGTTGCTTCAAAGGACATCATCTCATTATTTTTATAGCTGAATAGTATTCCATGATGTATATATACCACATTTCTTTATCCAGTCTACCACTGTTGGACATCTAGGTTGATTCCATGTCTTTGCTATTGTGAATAGTGCTGCAGTGAACATAGGAGTACATATGGTACTTTTTGGTAGGATAATTTATATTCCTTTGGGTATATACCCAGTAGTGGGATTGCTAGGTCAAGTGGTAGTTCTGTTTTAAGATCTTTGAGAAATCTCTAAACTGTTTTCCACAGTGGTTGAACTAATTTCTATTTCCACCAGCAGTGTATAAGTGTTCTGTTTTCTCCACAACCTCAGCAACATCTGTTATTAATATTAGCCATTCTGACTGATGTGAGATAGTCTTTTTTTTGTGGTTTTGATTGGCATTTCTCCAATAATTAGTGATTTTGAGCTCTTTTATTTTTCCATATGCTTGTTGGCTACATGTATGTATTATTTGGAGAAGTCTCTGTTCATGTCTTTGCCCATTTTTTAAGGAGTTGTCTTTTCTTGTTGATTTGTTTAAGTTCCTTGTAGATTCTGGATATTAGACCTTTGTTGGACACATATTTTGAAAATATTTTCTCTCATTCTGTAGGTTGTCTATTTACTCTGTTGTTAGTTTCTTTTGCTATGCAGCAGCTCTTTAGTTTAATTAGGTCCTACTTGTCTATTTTGGAGTATGTTTGCAATTGCTTTGGGAGATTTTATCATAAAATTTTTGCCAAGGTGTATGTCGAGAAAGGTATATGGGTATATATATATATATATATATATATATATATATATATAGTTTTACTTCTTACACTTAAGTCTTTAATCTCTCTTGAGTTGATTTTTGTCTATGGTTAAAAATTGGGGTCCAGTTTCAGTCTTCTGCATGTAGCTAGCCAGTTACCACAGAAACATTTACTGAATTGTGAATCCTTTCTTCATTGCTTATTATTATCAACTTTGTCAAAGATTAGTTAGTTGTAGATGTACAACTTTATTTCAGGGTCCTCTAACCTCTTACACTGGTCTATTTTTGTGCCATTACCATATGATTTTGGTTACTGTAACCTTTTAGTATAGTTTGAAATTTGGTAGTGTGATGCCTCCAGTTTTGTTCTTTTTGTTTAGGATCATCTTGGTTATTTCAGTTCTTATTTGTTTCCACATGAATTTTAGATTTTTTTTCTAATTCTATAAAAAGTGACATTGGTAGTTTTATAAGAATAGCATTGACTCTATAAATTTCTTTAGGCAGCATGGCCATTTTACACCATTGATTCCTCCTATCCATGAACATGGAATGTTTTTCCCTTTGTTGGTGTCACCTCTGATTTCTTTCAGCAGTATTTTGTAATTCTTGTTGTTGAGCTATTCTACCTCCCCGACTAGCTGTAATCCTAGGTATTTTATTCTTTTTGTGGTTATTGTGAATGGAATTGCATTCTTGATTTGGCTCTCAGTGCGGATGTTATTGGTGTATACAAATGCCACTGATTTTTGCACATTTATTTTGTATTTTGAAACTTCACTGAAGTTTATCCATTATAGGCACATTTGGGCAGAGACTGGGATTTTCTAGCTATAGAATCATATTATCTGTAAAGAGAGATGGTTTGACTTCCTCTCCTCCTCTTTTGATGCCTTTTATTTTTCTCTTGTCTGATTTCTGTGGATTATTTGTATTTCTGTGGGATCAGTGGTAATGCCACCTTTGTCATTTCTGATGGTATTTATTTAGATCCTATCTCTTTTTTCTTTATTAATCCTGCTAGTGGTCTATGAATCTTTCTTATTCTTTCTAATAACCAACTTTTTGTTTTGTTAATCTTTTGTATGGATTTTTGCATCTGAATTTCATTCAGTAAAGCTCTGATTTTGATTATTTCTTTTCTTCTGCTAGCATGGGGTTGGCTTGCATTTGTTTTTCTAGTTCCTCTAGGTGTGATGTTAAGCTGTTACTCTGAGATTTTTCTAACTTCTTGAGGTAGGCATTTAGCATTATAAACTTTCCTCCTAAGGCTGCTTCAGCTGTGTCTCAGATTCTGGTTTGTTTTTTCTTTGTTCTCATTAGTTTCAGGAAGTTTCTTGATTTCCACTTTTATTTCATTCTTAACCCAAAAGTCATTCAGGAGCAAGTTGTTTAATTGCTATGTAATTTTGTGGTTTTGAGAGATCTTCTTAGTATTGTTTTCTATTTGTATTGTGCTGTGGTCCAATAGTATGGTTGGTATGATTTCAGCTTTTTGAATTTGTTAAGACTTGCTTTATGGCCAAACATGTAGTCAACTTTAGATTATGTGCTGCATGCAGATGAGAACAATTATATTCTGTTGTTGTTTGGTGGACTATTCTATAGATGTCTGTTAGGTTCATTTAGTCAAATGTCAAGTTTAGGTCCCAAATATCTGTGTTAGTAGTCTGTCTCAATGATCTGTCTAACATTGTCAGTGGGGTGTTTAACTCTCCCACTATTATTGTATAAGTCTGTTCATAGGTTGCTCAAAACTTGTTTTATGAATCTGGGTGCTCTAATATTAGGTGTGTGTATATTCAGAATAGTTAAGGCTTCTTGTTGAATTGAATGCTTTTATCATTATGTAATGCTCTTCTTTGTCCTTTTTGACCATTGTTGGTTTAAAGTCTGTGTTGTCTTCAGTAAGAATAGCAACCTCGGGGACAGATCGAAGATGGCCGATTAGGAGCAGCTGAGGATTGCAGCTCCCAGTGAAGGCGTGGAGGGTGAGTGGACGCCACATTCCCAGATGGATTTTTATTGCCCACAGACCAGGATATTCCCAGGGGGAGGAGCCCCAAGGGTCGCCAGCGCAGCTGGTTTGGACAGCGCAGCTGTTTTTGCTGCTGCTGTTTGGAGCGGCGCCCCGGCACAGCGGTCCCCCATACAAAATACGTGGGTCCGGGTGCCGTTTTAGCTGGCAATTGGAGCTCCAGGAAGGCAGAGCCACCCATTCATCTGATTAAAAAAGGGGACTGAAATAGGCAACCAGGCCAGGAGATTTCCCAGGCAAAAAAACGCCAGCACCCGCGGTTTCAACCAGCGCAGTGGGTCACCACACGGGAAATCACACAGATCCCGGCGCCTTTTCAACAAGCGGCTGGAAAACCTGGGAGAGTCGACCATTCAATTCAAAAAGACACTCTGAGGCAGGGAGCCAGGTGATAAGGCTCGGCTGATCCCACCCCCACAAAAAATAATAGCCATCAGAAACGCACTGGATCGAGAGTTTCACAGCAAGCACAGCTGAACCCGGGACGGTCCAGCTCTGTGGGGGAGGGGCGTCCGCCATTACTGAGGCAGTCTGCCACTACGGAGGGAATTTGCCATTGCAGAGGCAGTTCTAACTACACCGGTAAAAACTGGACTGCAGGGAAGTTCACATGGCATCTGGGCGGAGCCCACACCAGCTCAGCAAAGCCTCTGCAGGCAGTGAGTAGGCTGCCTCATCGCTGGGCAAGGCAGCCCTGAGAAAAAGGCAGCAGCACAAGGGAAACTCATAAATAAAGCCCTAACTCCTCGGGACAGAGCACCTGGGGAAAAAAAGGGGTTTATGAGTTCTGCTACAGCAGACTTAAACGCACCTGCCCAGCAACTCTGAATGAACAACGGAGCTCACAGCTCAGCACTTGAGCTCCTATGAAGAACACTCTGTTGCCTCAAACAGCTCCCTGACCCACGTATATCCAACGAGTCACCTCATAAAGGAGAGCTCAGACTGACATCTGGTGGGTAATCTTCTGGGACAAAGGTAGCAGCAGAAGAAACTGGCAGCAACCCTTACTGTTCTACAGCCACTGCAGGTGATCCCCAGGCAAGCAGGGCCGGGAGTGGACCACAGCAGTCCTACAGCAGAGGGGCCAGACTGTTAGAAGGAAAGCTAAGAAACAGAAAGAAATAACTTCATCATCCACAAACTGGACGTCCAGTGAGAGACCCCATCTGAAAATCACCAACCACAAAGACCACATATAGATAAATGCACAAAGATGGGAAGCAACCAGCGCAAAAAGGAGGAAAACACCCGAAACCAGAACGCCTCTCCTCCTACAAGGGATCAACTCCTCACCAGCAAAGGAACAAGGCTGGATGGACAATGAGTGTAATGAAATGACAGAATCAGGCTTCAGAAGGTGGGTAATAAGAAACTTCAGTGAGCTAAAAGAACTTGTTCTAACCCAATGCAAAGAAACTAAGAACCGATTTGACGAAATGCTAATGAGAATAACCAACTTAGAGAGGAATGTAAGTGAATTGATGGAGTTGAAAAATACAACACAAGAACTTTGTGAAGCATACACAAGTTTCAAGAGCCGAATCGACCAAGCAGAAGAAAGGATATCAGAGCTTGAAGATCAACTCAATGAAAAAAACCAAGAAGGCAAGAGTAGAGAAAAAAGGGTAAAAAGGAATGAACACAGTCTCCAAGAAATGTGGGACTATGTGAAAAGACCTAATCTACGTTTGATAGGTGTACCTGAATGTGATGGAGAGAATGAATCCAAGCTGGAAAATACTCTTCAGGATATTATCCAGGAGAACTTCCCCAACCTAGGAAGGCAGGCCAATATTCAAGTTCAGGAAATACAGAGAACACCACAAAGATATTCCTCAAG
>PVKV010014214.1:43838-58472 GCA_004027835.1 Alouatta palliata | reverse complement strand
AGAAAGGAGGGAGGCAGGGAGAGAAGAGGGAGAGAGATGAAGAGAGAGAAGAGGGAAATAGAGAGAGGGAAAGGGGAGGGCCAGGGAAGAGACAGAGAGAGGAAAAAGGGGGGGGCAAGGAGAGGAGAGAGAGAGAGGGATGGAAGGAGAGAGACAGAGAAAGAGAGAGAGACAGAGAGCAGAGAGGAGGGGGCAGAGAGAGAGCAGGGGAGAGAGAACAAGCCAGCTCAACATAGAGAAAGAACAAAGAGGAAAAGAATGAAGCAATTTCATCACAGGGAGAGATGTGGGGAGGCTGTTCAGTAACAGCGGGGATGAGGAAAGACCAGGAAGAGGGAACAGAGGAGGTGGAGGGAGAGTGGTTGCCCAGGACGGGGCCAGAGTCAGGTGAGTGAGTCATTCGCTTCAGGCACAAAACCTCAGTATCTGCAATACATAATACCTCAATGCAATCCTCAACAAAATCAAATGTAATACATAAAACTGCATCATGGACACAGTATCCACAGTTTACATGAACACAGCTCCAGCACAGTGCTGTGCTGAGCCATGCTGGTGCCTGCGGCAAGGGAAAATTCGGTCACTTCCACCTGCTCTTTATTGAAAATGGTGACATTTTGTCCATCGTGGACTTCTGCATGAATTTTTTTTTTTTTTTTTTTTTTTTTTTTTGGTGCATTTTCACTCTTGTTGTCCAGGCTGGAGTGCAATGGCGCAATCTCAGCTCACTGCAACCTCCACCTCCCAGGTTCAAGCGATTCTCCTGCCCCAGCCTCCCAAGTAGCTGGGATTACAGGGTTGCACCACCATGCCCGGCTAATTTTGTATTTTTAGTAGAGACGGGGTTTCTCCATGTTGGTCAGGCTGGTCTCCAACTCCCAACCTCAGGTGATCCGCCCTCCTAGGCCTCCCAAAGTGCTGGGATCACAGGTGTGAGTCACCACACCCAGCTGTGAATTTTTCTTTTAAAATCTTGCATTATGATGTATTTCAATCACTGAGGTTTTCAGTGCCCCCTTAAGCTTTGGGCCTGGGGCCAGCACCTCACTCTCCTTCCCTGGCCCCACCCCTGCTTTCTCACCCCCATTAAATTCTCTGTCCCGTCCCAGGGCCACATCAGCCCCTAAGTCAGCTCCCACACCTGACCTAGGTAGGCAGAGAATGAGATGAAGAAAGCTGAGGAGGCCAGGCCTGGCAGGAGGGCAAGGCGGGGCTCGGTACCCAGTCACTCAGCCAAGCTCTGTGCCTGGGGCATGCAGGCAGGGCACCCAGGACTGGGGAGGAATGGGGGGGTGTCTCACATTGCAGGCGTTTTTCTTGGAGTCGGGGATGCCAGCACACAGCATGGAACTGCCCAGCAAGTCCTTGTAAACCTTTGAGCATTCCTGGTTGGAGATGAGCTTGACATCCACGCACATGAGGTCAGAGGGAAAGGTCACTGCAGGGAGGAGCAGGGAGAGCTGTCAGTCAGAGAGGATGGGGTCTGAGGACCAGAGGGGCTGTAGGTCCAGGCTCCTGGGTCTGAGGGAGGAGGGGCTGAGGCTTGAACTCCTGGGTCTGAGGGAGGATGGGCTGGGGACCTGGACTGCTGGGTCTGAGGGAAGAGGGAGCTGGGGGTCTGGACTCCTGGGTCTGAGGGTGGAGGGCTGGGGGCCTGACTCCTGGTCTGAGGGAGGAGGGCTGGGGACCTGGACTGCTGGGTCCGAGGAAAGAGGGAGCTGGGGGTCTGGACTCCTGGGTCTGAGGGTGGAGGGGCTGGGGCCTGGACTCCTGGGTGTGAGGGAGGAGGGCTGGGGCCTGGACTCCTGGGTCTCAGGGAGGAGGGGCTGGGGCCTGGACTCCTGGGTCACTGAGGCCACCTACCATCCGGGCTTGTGGTAGTGCCCCAGCCAGAGACAGTACATGTGGTTCCTGGGGGGTCACAGCGGGAGGGCAGCTGGACTTTCTTGACCGTGGATGACAGCCTGGCTGGCCTATTTAGCTTCACGAGCATGAGGTCGTTCACATGGGTCTGCGTGTTGTAGCCGGGGTGGCGGAACGACTTTGAGGCCTTGATCCTCTGAGCTTTCCTGTCTCCCAGCTTATCACTGCCCAGGTACACAGTGTACTCACTGGGAGAAGGGAGCGACATTCAGAAATTCAGAGAGACACTGTGACAGAGAGGGGAACAGAGACCCAGAGAGGGGGACAATACCCAGAGGGAGGGTGTGCAGAGACCCAGAGATGGGGACAGAGACCCAGAGAGAGGATGGGAGACAGAGACCCAGAGAGGGGGGACAGAGCCGTAGGCACGGAAAGACAGGCCCTGTTTCGAGTTGGAGATGCTGGCGCAGCTCCAGCAAGCCTTGGCTGGCACCTACTTCATCTTGCAGTGGGCAGCAGTGAGTACCCAGCGCTCCCCGACCAGGACGCCCCCGCAGTGGAGCTGGTTGCCGTTGAGCAGGGCCACCTGCCATGGGTGGGAGCCTCGTGTACATTGGACGCCATCAATAATCTTGTCACTGTCACCTGGATGGAGACATGGAGGAGCATGTGGGTAGCCAGCATCAGGGGAAGACGGAGGCTGCACCCCAGGAATTCCCAGAGTCAGAGATGGAGAAAGAAACGTGGAGAAACAGAGAAAGCAAGAGATAAGGATAGAGAGACAGAGGGAGCCCACTCAGAAAGCCAGGAGGTGCACCTCCTCGGGGGAACCAAGGGAGACGGTGAGCGCAGGAGGCAGGGCCTGGAGGGGACAGAGACTCCCGAGTCAGCAGAAGCAGGAAGAGTAGGGGCTGTGGCTGACAGTCTGGTCCTCCCAGGAAGGGTGCTGTTTGAGGAGGGAGGGCTTCTGACTCAGGGACTCCTTGGAGAGGGTCAGTGAGGGCCCCAGGTGAGGTCAGGCTTCCCAGTCTAGCGTTCACCTTGTCCAGAAGCTCCCTGGGCTAAGGACAGCAGTAGGATCTGCAGGGTCAGGAGAAGGGGTCCTGCCATGGTGCCCTGCTTAGCCACTCAGGGGCTGCCAGGCCTGGAAGGGCCTCTTCTGCTGGAGCTGAGAAGGAGAAAGCATTCAGGCCCAGTCCTCCCTTAGACCCAGGGATCCAGACCCCCAGCCCCTCCTCCCTCGGACCCAGGAGTCCAGGCTCCCAGCTGTTCCTCCCTCCGACTCAGGAGCTTTCAGACCCAGGAGTCCAGGCCCTGAGCCCCTCTTCCCTCAGACCCAAAAGTCCAGTTTCTCAGACCCCTAGACACCTGGGAATCTAGGGTCCAATTTTGCTCCTTCCCATGGATCCCAGACTTCTGAATCGCTAGTTCCTTTTTTCCCTAAAGACCCCAAATTGCAGACTTCCAGGCTCTCAGTTCTTGGCCCAGGAGTTCAGGCTGCAGCTCCCACCTCTCGGGAGCAGAGTCAGCCTTAGAGCCCACATAACCCCCCAACTACAGGCGCACCCCAGATGCAGCCTCTTCTCACCTCGAGAAGGTCTGATGTGATCCAAGTTCGGACCTAGGCTGGCACACGGTTGAGCTCCAAGCATCTCGGGCCCTCTGCTGGGTAGTGCTCTTATACCACCCGGGCCCCACGCCCGCCCCCAGTGCCCTGGGGTGCAGGCGGAGCCAGCTCTGGGACACCCCCACCTGCGTTTGCGGTTCTCGTTATCTGTAACCCCTGACGCAGGTAGAGCAATTGGCACCACTGTACTCTCTCACCACCCTCCCTCTGAAGGTCGGGCGGTGCCCAGCTCCTGTGCCTAAGCCTGCACGTTCCCGCCCTACAGTCCCTCCTGGCAGCTCTGGGCGGAGGGACCAGGTGCGCTGGCTCTGAGGGGTGGGCTGAGCTCTGGGAATAGGCTGTGGCCCGGGTCCTCCTCTGGGACAGTGTTCTTGCCCTCACCCCCTCTCAGGAGTGGCCTAGACCCTGCCTCCTAATTCTGACCTGCCTGTGGGAACTTGTCCAACCTGATCCCAGTTGTGCCTGTAAGCCTGAACCCATTCCCAACCCTAACAGAGACGTAAAAGCAATGCTTTCTCTAACTCCACCCCACGGATATTTGCCATATTAGGATATATGTTTTCATGGTCATTTTAATCATGTTATACATAGATTTCTTTGCATATTAGGTTTTTATAACAGAAATGTCTATACTAGACGCTATCTAATAGAACCCTTTTTTAAGTCTTTGTTAATTTATTGAGCAAACATTTACTTATTTTTCCTTTTCTAACTTTTATTTTAAGTTCAGGGTACGTCTGCAGGACATGCAGGTTTGTTGGATAGCTCCACGTGTGTCATGGGGGTTTGTTACACAGATTATTTAATCACCCAGGTATTAAGCCTAGTACCCATTAGTTATTTTTTCTGATCCTCTCCCCCGTCCCACCCTCCACCCTCTCATAGGCCCCAGTGTGTGTACACAAAGGAATATAAATCGTTCTATTTAAAGACATGTATGTTCATTGCAGCACTACTCAGAATAGCAAAGACATGGAATCAACTTAAATGCCCGTCAGTGATAGACCGGATTAAGAAAACATGCTAGCCGGTGTGGTGGCACATGCCTGTAATCCCAGCTGCTAGGGAGATTGAGACAGGAGAATCACTTGAACCCGGGAGGCGGAAGTTGCAGCGAGCCGAGATCATGCCATTGCACAGCAGCCTGGGTGACAGAGCGAGACTTGGTCTCAAAAAAAAGCAAAAAAAGAGAAAAGGCGCTACATGTATACCATGGAATACTGTGTAGCCATAAAAAAGTACAAGATCATGTCCTTTGCAGGGACATGGATGGAGCTGGAGGCCACTGTTCTCAGCAAACTAACACAGGAACAGAAAACCACATATGGCATGTTCCCACTTACAAGTGGGAGCAGCTAAATGAAGAGAATACATGGACGTATAGAGAAGAAGAACCTTTCTTTCTTTTTCTTTCTTTCTTCTTTCTTAGATGGAGTCTTGTTCTGCTGCCCAGGCTGGAGTGCAGTGGCAGGATCTAGGCTCTCTGCAACCTCCACCTCCTGGATTCAAGTGGTTCTCCTGCCTCAGCCTCCTCAGTAGCTGGATTACAGGCACCTGCCACCATGCCCAACTAAATTTTGTATTTTTAGTAGAGATGAGGTTTCACCGTGTTGTTCAGGCTGGTCTCGAACTCCTGACCTCAGGTGATCCACCAGCCTTGGCCTCCCAAAGTGCTGGGATTACAGGTTTGAGCTACTGCACCCAGCCTCTTTTTTTACTCTATGAAAAAATATCCCCCTCCACCCCAAAATGGGAGAGGTAGGTCAAGGAATACCAAGTAGCAAAAATGTAAGATGAACAACTTGAAATATCTAATGGACAACAGGAAAAAACTGTAATAACTGATAGTGTGTAGTATTCAGGATTCTTTTTTTTTTTTTCTGAGATGGAGTCTTGATTTATTGCCCATGCTGGAGTGGAGTGGTTCGATCTTGGCTCACTTGGTTCGAACTTGGCTCCACCGCCCGGGTTCAAGCAATTCTGCTGCCTCAGCCTCCTGAGTAGCTGGGATTACAGGCATAGGCCACTATGCTCAGTTAATTTTTGTATTTTTAGTACAGACGGGGTTTCACCATGTTGAGGCTGGTCTTGCACTCCTGACCTTGTGATCGGCCCACCTTGGCCTCCCAAAGTGTTGGGATTACAGGTGTGACCCACCGTGCCCGGCCATGGATTTTTGCTAAATGAGTAGATTATAGCTGCTCTTGCCACAGGGGAGGAAAATGGGTAACTATGTGAGATGATGAATATGTTAATTTGTTCAGCTATGGTAATTATTTTACTATGTATATACATCGCATACCATCATATTATACATTTTCAATATATATATAACATTTATTTTTTTAAAAAGGGGAAAACTTTTCTCTCTTAGTGCATTTACATCACTTCTCCTTCCTTTCAATGGTTGTGTAATATTCCATACTCACTTGGATAGTTTTAACAATAATAATGCTGAGATGAACTTCTTTGTACATCCATCTTTGTTCATTGCATTCATTCAACCAGCATCCACTGAACATTTACTCTGTGCCAGAAACTCTTCAGGCTCTTGGAGACACAGCAGTCATAAAACAGAAAATTCCTGTCTTCACAGATGCTCTTGTTTTGTACTGTCAGTACAAAAATAAGCATATAAAATGTAGAGTTTGTTAGGTGGCTGTAAGTGCTGTGAGGGAAAATCCAAGCAAGGAAGAGGGTTGGGGAGTTGCTGATTCCCTCTATCCTCTAGGATCCCTGACGTTATAATATTAGGAAGGTCGGCTGCAAAGACCCCACGTTGAAGGCGACATTTGAGCAGAATCTTGAAGGACAGGGTGGAGGGATCCAGGTGGCTGCTTCAAGGTAGTGAGTTCCAGGCAAAGTGAGCGGGCAGGTGTGTTAGTCAAGGAGCGTGTCTAAAGTGCCGCAGCAGAAAAACCACTGCGACCGGAATGGATTGACCAAAGGAGACAGGGGAAGGTGATGAGGCCAGAAATAGAACAGGATGCTGATGACAGGGCTCTTAAAGGTCATTGCCTTTTATTTTGAATAAGACGGGAATCATTGTTGGACGCATTCCTAAAGTTGGAACTGACCTCAACCTCTAAATTAGATCCTGAAAATTGAATTTATTTCTCCACCCTGGACCTAAACCTTATCTCAGTCCTGACCCCTAACTCAATTAATTCTACATTTGACCCATAATAATAGACATTAGTGTTGCATACCCAAGCATTCGCCCTCCCTCCCTCCCTCCCTTCCTTCCTTCCCACCTCCCTCCCTCCCTCCCTCCTTCTCTCTCTCTCTCTCTCTCTCTTTCTTTCAATGAAGTCTCACTCTCTCGCCCAGGCAGGAGTGCACTGGTGGCTCACTGCAACCTCCGCCTCCCAGGTTCAAGTGATTCTCCTGCCTCAGCCTCCCGAGAAGCTGGGACTACAGGCACCCGCCACCACGCCCGGCTAATTTTGTATTTTTAGTAGAGATCGGTTTTCGCCATGTTGGCCGGGATGGTCTCAATCTCCTGACCTCGTGATCTGCCCGCCTCAGCCTCCCAAAGTGCTGGGATTCCAGGCGTGAGTCCCCGCACCTGGAACTCCTTTTGCCTTTCTATCAGAGGCTCCACTTTGTTTGGATGATCATGACTATAAACTTACATGAACCAAGCACCGACGCCATATTCCATTTGCTTGCTTAGTTTGGAAAGGGACATGTGATGCTGTGTGGCCAGTGAGGAGGAGGGGAAGACCACGGAGGCACTTCTAGGAAAGACTTTCTTGTTTTCAAAAAGAAGCACTGAAATAGGCCTTTTTTCTTCTGCTAGATAGTGGCTAATCTGGAGGCAAATTCTGCAACTCTGGCAGCACTCCAGGGTCCATAGAGAGAAGTGACCAGGGTACGAAGCCAAAGCCAAAACACTGCAGTAGCCCAGCAGAGAGATGAGGGACAGCTGGGTCTTCCATGAGGTCACTGAGCTGCTGAATTCTCCAACGATGGAGCCTCTTCATGTCATGACTTTTTCAGATTCCCTTTCTGGGTTAGAGTTGCTGATCCTTGTAGCCAAAATCATCTTCACTAAGACCTCAATGCTGAATCAGAATCTTGACTCAGGCCGGGCACGGTGGCTCACCCTTGTAATCCCAGCATTTTGGGAGGCCAAGGCTCGCGAATCACCTGAGGCCAGGAGTTTGAGACCAGCCTGGCCAACATGGTGAAACTCCGTCTCTACTAAAAATATAAATATTAGCCGGGCATGGTGGCAGGTGCCTGTAATCCCAGCTCCTCGGGAGGCTGGAGCAGGAGACTCGCTTGAATCTGGGAGGTGGAGGTTGCAGTGAGCCGAGATCGCACCTCTGCGCTCCAGCCTGGGCGACAGAGCGAGACTGTCTCAAAAAAAAAAAAAAGGAAAAAAAAAAAGAATCTTCACTCAGATCCCAAATCTGATCCCAAGCCATAAATCCAAATCCAATTCTAACTTGATTCCTTATCTTGAAGCCACATAAATCAACAAACTCAACCATGCCTCCAGTCTTAGTTCTCTTCCCAGCCCTCATCTCATATCCCATTTCATCCCATATCCTCCCATTTCAGCCACTGTTAATGTGAAGATAGCCAGTTTAATTTTTAAATTAATAATCATTTTTAAAAACTTAGTAATTTGGATACTATTGCTGACTACCTCTCATCTAAATTTAATTTCTTTCTTAGTTTGTCTTCTGTACTGTGCATTTCTTGTTTTTTAATGAAAAGTTGTTGATTATGCAATATTTTTTTAATTTTTTTATTTTTTTAAAGTCAAACCTGTGAGTTCATTTTTTTAATTGTTTTTTTAAGTCAAACGATTATGCAATATTTTGCCACCGATCCTTTATGTACTTAACAAACATGTTTTGGATACTAGCCACCTACCAATGAGAATGCAGCAGTGCACAAACCTAGGTAGAGTCTCTTCCCTTAAGGAGCTGACAGTCTCATATAAAAGAAAAACAGTCAAATAACTCATAAACAAGTGTAAAATGACAACTACAAGGCATGCTCTGAAAGAAAAGTTCAGAGTATTATGAAGAAAGCACTTCCAGAGGGTTTGGAACCAGGAACTGACAATGAGCTGAGATTTGAAAGAATAGTAAACTAGAAGAAATTTTCTAGTTGCTAGAAGTAGACTAGAGGAAATTTTCTAGTAACTAGAAATAGTAGACTAGAAGAAAATGGGAGGAGAATGAGGGGTGCATGGCGTAGAGAAAGCAGCATATGGAAAGGCTGTTTTCAGATAGAAAAGAAAGCATTATGGCTGGAGTTCAGAATCCAGAGAACTGAGACAAGGTCATGACGAGCTCTGTCTGTCATTGCGAGTCTTGCTTTATGCTGTAGATAATGAAGAACCGTTTGAACCTCAGTCAGGGAAATAACATAACGAGATTTGTATTTTCACAATAGCAACCCGGCTGCTGTATGAAGGATGGATGTGGGTGGGATGTGAAAACAGTTGGCGGCCGTGGGGGAAGTTATTGCTGTTGTCTAGATGAGGGAAGATGGTGACTTGGGTACGGGTGGTTGAAAGGTGAGGACGATGCCAAGTACATGAATTCAAAACGCACTTCGGAGACAGAATCCACAGGCCTTGGTGGTGGACTGAATGAAGGTCATGTTGAGTAGTGAGAGATGTTAAGACTTCAGAGTCTCTTGCTGGGTGGACAGCGATGCCATTCATTGAGAAGACATGGTAGATACGGTCAAATGGTTCTGATACAGTGAGAAAGAGCTCAGACCCTGACTTCAAGCAGAACGCTAATCCAATCCTTACTTTGACACAACTCACAACACTTATTTTGACATAAGCCCCAGTCTTTCTGTTTGTTTCAATAGCTTTTGGGGTACAAGTGGCTTTTGGTTACATGGATGTATCGTAGAGCAGTGAAGTCTGAGATTTTAGTGCACTCATGATCCAAGTAGTGTACATTGTACCCAATATTTATAGTTTCTTATTCCTTACCCACTTCCTAACCTCCCTCTTCTGAGTCTCTCCAATGTCCACTATACCACTTAGTATGCCTTTCTGTACCCACCGCTTAGCTCTCGCTTGACATGAGAACATACGGCATTTGGTTTTCCATTCCTGAGTTATTTCACTTAGAATAATGGCCTCCAGCTCCATCCAGGTTGCTTCAAAAGACATCATTTGATTATTTTTAGGGCTGAATAATATTCCATGGTGCATATGCATCACATTTTCTTTATCCACTCATCAGCTGATAAGCACATAGTTTGGTTCCATATCTTTGCAGTTGTGAATTGTGCTGCGATAAACATATGTGTCTTTTTGATACGATGACTTCTTTTCCTCTGGGAAGATACCTGGTAGTGGGACTGCTGGATCGAATCGTAGATCTACTTGTAGTTCTTTGAGAAATCGCCATACTGCTTTCCATAGAGGTCTTACTGATTTACGTTCTCACCAGCAGTGTGTAAGTGTTCCCTTTTCATCACATCCAAGCCAACATTTATCGTTTTTTGACTTTTTGGTAAGCCCCAGTCTTAACCCCAAACCTAATCTATGCCCAGTCCTGAGCCTCAAATTCTGCTTTATCCTTGATCAACCCCAGTTTGTATCTCAACTGATAACCTGAACCTTGATTGAGTTCTTGACTCAGGCTAGGACCCAGACCTCAACCAACCTTAACCTGTCTAACCCTTGACCTGATGCTGAACCTCTAGCTGTAAGCCAGACTCAACCTTGACCTGAGCAGTGAATGTCACCATGGCCTGGGTATCAAACCTGCCCCAGGATAATTCAGATATCAGACTCCATTCCCATCATATTCCAGGAATCCCACATTCATATCCTCCCCATGAACCTATCCCCTCACATCCCACACCAGTTCTAACATTCTGACCCCAGTCCCACCCCTATGCTCATCCTCAACCCAACTGCTTCCTAAAATCCCATCCTCATTTCCATCCCCAACTCTTTTCCCAAGTCCGTGTTTATTTCTAAAACTCCGCACCCAACTTCAACCCTTCGTTTTACAAAAACTCAAAAATAAAGTCTGCCAACTAGTATCTTGCTAACATTGATGTTATACTAACTCAACTCAAGCCAAGTCCCAACACCTTCTGAGACATTTACTCTCATCAAATCCAAAATCAGATCCCAGAACTTGGACATCTAGCCCCGCCCATTCCACAGCAGGACTCTGGTCATGAAGGGTGTCAGCGTTCCTGACCTGAGTTCCCAAATCCAGGAGAAGCAGACTCCAGCCCATTTGACCTCACAGCTTCATGACTCAGCAAGCTGTATCTTTCCTTCCTGGCTTCTCAAAGAGAGAAATGGTAGCAAGACTTCCAGTTTATTATCTACTGCTCGCATCTTCATCCTTCGATTCTCTCCTCCCTCAGTCCTCTGCCTCCTCAGCATGTTAGAAAGAGGAAGGAGCCCTGCTACTCTACAGCGCCATTAGCCCTGTTACTCACTCCTAAGTCACCAAGACGTCTCTCCTCTGCTCTTCATCATCTATCATTCTGTAAATTATATTCTTAATTGTTTAACCTGATTCTGTTACCAAACACTGATCATCACAAGCAGAGGAAATGGATCTGGGGGTCCCTTTTTTTTTTTTTTCCAGCACCCTGCCCAGACCGGAAAACGTAGGAGGTACTTAAATAAATAAATACCAGTCTGCAAACCTCTGGCATCCACAGATTCAGTCCTGGCTTAATCTCTGAGCTGTTCCACCGTGAGGTATGATAGAAAGAACTTGGCTTCATGAGTCAGCCCAACCCAGATTTGGATCCCGGTTGCCCACCCTGTGACTTCGGGTAAGTGACTTCATTTTTCTGAGTCTGACTTTGCCCCTCTCCAAAGTGGAAGAGAGCAAAACCTATTTATCGAGGCAAATGGGAGGATTAAATAAACGTCTCAACGGAAAATTGACAGGCACATAACAGGCACTGAATTAACGTTGGTTCCCTGAGCCCATCACCCAGGGCATAAAGAAGCGGCTCCTGTTTTTTTTTCTACATGTAATATGGTGTGCCATTTAATGTGGCACATTTAAGGTGGCTTTGCAGACCTTGTCTGTAGTCCTCACATCGGTCCAGGTGAAGATTGTCATCCCCATTTTATTTTTATTTTTTGGCCCTTGCCTCATCATCGCCCTTTTATAGATGAAAAAGTGGAGGTTTAAAAAAGGCTAGATCCCTTGAGCAAAGCCACAGTCAGAAGTGTCAGAATTCAGCCAGGGCTCAAGCCTGTAATCCCAACACTTTGGGAGACTGAGGTGGGCAGATCACTTGAGGTCAGGAGTTCAAGACCAGCCTGGTCAACATGGTGAAACCTCATCTCTACTAAAAATACAAAAAATTAGCCGGATGTGGTGGCACGTGCCTGTACTCCCAGCTACTCAGGAGGCTGAGGTTGGAGAATCACTTGAACCAGGGAGGCAGAGGCAGGAGAATTGCTTGAGCCCAAGACGCAGAGGTTGCTGCGAGCTGAGATCACAGCCCTGCACTCCAGCCAGGGTGACGGGGCCAGACTCTGCCTCAAAAAAAAAAAAAAAAGGTATCAGAATTTGAATGTTGGGAATCAAAGGCCTGTGGTGTCACCACTGCACAAATCCATACTCTGAGAAGGAAATTTCCTTGTTACATCCACACATACCCTCTGAGTCTCATTTGGTTCAAAACAGAGTTGGATCCCCTATGGCCTGTTAATGACGCGTATCCCTGTGTCAGAGGCCCAAATCTGGGCCCCCTGCGCCCTCTGCATTTAGTCCCACCACCTGTTGCTAAGTCCCACCCAGACACCCAGCCCCATACCTCTCTCGCCCTCAGACCTATGTCCTGTACCTTTGTTAAATGACTCATCTTCCAACTTATGCTTACGCCTGAGAACTGGCATCTGACAATCTTGCCAGCTGTGTCCTTCCCTGAGGGATTCTGAACCCTGTGACCCTCGTACCTCCTGACTCAGCCCATGGGTTCTGATGGCCCATTATTTCAGATTTCCTGGATTCTCTTCCTCCTCACTTCAAGAACAGAACCCCGTTTCTTTTTTTTTTTTTTCTGAGTCGGAGTCTCCCTCTGCCGCTCAGGCTAGAGTGGAGCGATATCGGCTCACTGCATGCAACCTCCGCCTCCCGGCAGAACTCCATTTCTTTTAGGGGAGACACTGCCTTAGTTCACGTAGTTCCGGTGAAACTGTCAATCATAGTTCTCCAACCCCACCCACCCACTGAGGTGGGGAAATGACCCAGGCCAAGCCAGCAAGATCAGTGTTTTCTCTCTGGCAACAATGATAGATTAAAGGGGTGGGCCCAGTTCAAACTGGACCAATTAGAATTCCTCCCTGTGATTAATATCAGGATGCCAAGAGAAAGGAGATTTTTGTTTCTGTTAGTAGCTATGTTCCCTCTATGCCCCGCCTTAGTACCTAAGATTGAATAAATCAATCATCAAGTCTTCTCAGGCTTATATTCCATTGGGGACATTAAAATATCTCCTGGACCAGCCTGGGCAACATGGTAGAGTCCTATCTCTAACAACAACAACAACAAAAAAAGCTGGGCATGGTGGCACATGCCTGTGGTCCCAGCTACTCGGGAAGCTGAGGTGGGAGCATGGCTGGAACCCAGGAGGTAGAAACCGCCGTAAACATGCGCTCTAGCCTGGGCGACAGAGTAAGACCTTGTCTCAAAAAACAATCTCCTGGGCATTGGATGATACTAAGAAATTATCGTCAACTGTGTAAGGCGTGATAATGTAATTGGTTATGTTTAAAACGAGTCTCTTTTGGAACAACGTTTGGCACATTTTTAAAGTAAAGGGCCAGATAGTAAATACTTTAGCCTATGTGGACCAAGAGACAAAAATGGAAGATATGATGTAGCTTGCTCCCCATCCTGCCCTCCCCGCAGGACCAAAACACACACAGGCAAGGAGCCATCTATAGCTGTGAGTTTATTAAGGGAGTTGCTGTTCTCCTAGAATCAGCCCTTGCTGCCTATGGTCTTCTTGATCCAGTCCAGGTAGCGGCAGATGTTGGTATAGACCCCAGGTTTGTTGGGCCTCCCACAGGGGTCTGAGCCCCAGGAGGTGATGCCCTGGAGTGCACCGTCACACACCAGGGGGCCCCCAGAATCACCCTAGATGGGGAGAATGAGAACAGGGTTGCACCTGACAGGTCCACAGAGTCCCTTTTCCTGCTGTCCCAGCGTTTTACCAGTTCTTTTTTCTCTCTCTCTCTTTTGAGATGGGGTATTGTTCTTGTTGTCCAGGCTGTAGTGCAGTGGCACGATCTCAGCTCACCGCAACCTCTGCCTCCTGGGTTCAAGTGATTCTCCTGCCTCAGCCTCCTGAGTAGCTGGGATTACAGGTGTGCAACACCATGCCTGGCTAACTTTGTATTTTTAGTAGGGGTGGGGTTTCACCATGTTGGTCAGGCTGGTCTCGAACCTCCCAACCTCAGGTGATCTGCCTACCTCAGCCTCCCAAAGTTCTGGGGTTACAGGTGTGAGCCACCGCACTGAGCCGTTTTTCCAGTTCTTTAGCACGATTGGTCCCCTGAGACTAGTCAGGACAGGGCTTGGGGCTTCCGTGTACAGACAGACATGGTGTCTAAGGGTAGTGGTCAAAACACTGGCAAAAGAGGGGAAAGAATGAAATCTCGGCCAGGCACGGTGGCTCACACCTGGAATCCCAGCACTTTGGGAGGCCAAGGCGGTGAATCACGTGAAGTCAGGAGTTCAAGACCTGCCTGGCCAACGTGGTGAAACCCTATCTACTAAAAATACAAAAATTAGCTGGGTGTGGTGGCGGGTACCTATAATCCCAGCTACTCGTGAGGCTGAGGTGGGAGAATTGCTTGAACCCGGGAGGCAGAGGCTACAGTGAGCTGAGATTGTGCCACTGCACTACAGCCTGGGTGACAGAGCAAGACCATGTCTCAAAAAAATGAGTTCTCAAGGGTCGAATCCAGGGAGAAGACAGTAGGGATTACATGGAGAAGACTGAGATGAAGTTTCCTCCATTTCTGCCAGTAGTGAAGGCATCATTGATTGCAGTTACCAAATACCAGGAGAAAGGATCAAGGTTCTTGTGGACACACACACACACCATATCCCCAAGGGACACACACACACACACACACACACACACACACACACACACAC
>PVKV010014214.1:0-43738 GCA_004027835.1 Alouatta palliata | reverse complement strand
GACTCCATTCTTGGCCAGTGGGAAGAAAGCGTTGTCCTTAGGGACCAATCATTAGTGAAGGCGGTGGGGCTTGCAGGTAGGGGACAAAGCCAGGGGAGTGCTAGCAACAATTAAGATGCAGTTAGAAGAGAGAGTTATATCTATGACAGGTCCTGAGAGAAAGGGGTGGGAGCTCATTGAGGAGGCACTCAAGTCAGCGGCACCATTTCCCACTGCCAGCTGGGAAGACAGCTTTGTCTCCCAAGGAACCAATCACAGGAGAAGGGAACCAGCCTTGGGATTCTAGCCAGTCTCAAAGAAAAGTGGCTGACCACCTGGCCAGTGGTAAAGTTGGCACAAATCCCATGATGTAATGCTGGGAGCGAGAGCAGGGAACTCGCCTCACCTCTAGCCTCAGACTCTCTCCTTCCTGGACATCTACTCCACCCTCTATAGCCCCCAGCTCTGCATCCCATCCTGTAGGTAAGGGTTCAAAAGAAAACGGCAGCAACAATTTAATGTTCCTAATTCCTATGCTGTGTGACTTTCAGAGAGAGTTTGGCCTTCTCTGAACCTGGTTCCCACTCCGTAGGGATCGGGGCAACTGCTCCAGGAACTGTCTTTGGGACTGCTCCCCTCGAGAGGGCCGAGAGGGATGAGTGGAGGAGGATTTCAGAAGTCACTCACCTGGCATGTGTCAGCCCCACTGTTGTTACCGGCACAGATCATGGCATCTGTGATCTGCTCTGGGTAGGCATCCTCACACTTCTTCTGGGGAAAGATTTTTACTTCTGCACAGTTGAGAGTGTCAGGAAAATTCTCTGAGGGGGAAGAGGGTGTAAGGTTCCCTGAGAGAGCAGCCCTTTGCCTCCATCCCCGTCTGGATCTAACCCCCTTTCTTTCCAGGATGTAACGGGAGTTTTCCAGCTGCGTGGGGGAGTTTTCTGACACTTTGCACAGCGCACAGCACTTCTCACCACATTAAGCGAAGCTGTGCCCTCTGCTATTGGGCTTTCTCCATCTAGAGAGGGCTCCTCGGATCTCACATATTTTTTCTCGCCCTGAGCCATTTTCAAATCAAGGGGCTGGGGACTACTTGGAGGTGCCCCTTTATGATACCTCTGTCCCTCTCTTTCCAATCTTCCTGCCCTCAGACAACCAGGTCCTCAATCTGTGCTAAATCCTGCTCCTTCCAACTGTCACCTCCTCCTGGAAGCCTTCCCTGACCACTCTAATTTAAAAATAGCATCGCTCCATTACTCCCTATCCTTTTACCCTCCGCAATATTTCCTTACAGCACTTAACTCTACCTGTTATTTTATTTTATATGTATTTGTTTATTGTCTATTTGTCCCATCTAGCTTACAACTCCATAAGGACAAGGACTTTGTGTAGTTTGCTCATGACCGTATATCCAGTGCCTGCCACAGCACCTGGGGCATACTAGGTGCTCAGTAAACAAGAGTTGAATTAATGATTGAAGGTGGAATTGATCTTTTTTATTAACCTCTTTTGAGGAATAGACTTCTTCAAAGCTCTTTGAGGGGGAAAACTTCCATCTGGCACCTCTACATGCCAAAAGCTATACACTCACAGTCTCATTTAATCCTCACAACAGCGCTTTGAAGGAGGGATGCATTCATTCATTTCATTATTCATTCATCCAACAAATATTTATTGAGCACCTACTATGTACCAGGCACCATCCTGAGCACTAGGAGCACACGATGAAGAAAACCGATGTAACCTGAATGCTCATGGAGCTAAAAAATCTATTAGATGACGATTCCCATTTTGCAGATGAGGAAAGTGAGGCACAGAGATGAAAAGGAATTTGCCCAGGGCGAAGGGGCAGAGCCATAGTTTGAACTGATCTACTTGATTTGCAAGCAGGTGTGTTTCTACGGCAGCACACTGTCTCATCCAAGGCATTCAGAGCAGGAGTGAGACAGATAGGGACCTGAACGCTGGACTTTGCCATTTCCTGGAGAAGCCCATTGACTCTCTGAGCTGAGTCCCAATTTTTTCACTGTGAAGGAAGATGAGGAGCTGCCTGGATTCTGGAGTCCCAAAGGTACCCACCTTCATTGGAGGTCCAGACTTTGGGGTCCGGAGTCAAGAGGGAGCTAGGATTGCTGGGTCCTGGGAGAAGAAGTGCCTTGACTCCTGGGTCTGAGGGAAGAGGGGACCAGGGCCCAGGTTTCCTGGGTTCGAGAGGGAGAAAAAGGCCGGGCATGGTGCTCACGCTTGTAATCCCAGGACTTTGGGAGGCCGAGGTGGGCAGATCACTTAAGGTCAGGAGTTCGAGACCAGCCTGGCCAACATATTGAAACCCTGTCTCTGTAAAAAATACAAAAATTAGCTGGGCATGGTGGCGGGTGCCTATAATGCCAGCTACTTGGGAGGCTGAGGCACAAGGATCATCTGAACCTGGGAGGCAGAGGTTGCCATGAGCTGAGATTGCGCCACTGCACTCCAGCCTGGGCAACTGAGTGAAACTATGCCCCCCAACCAAAAAAAAAAAAGGGAGGGAGGTGGGGGAGAAGGTGCTTAGGAGCCTGTTTTCCTGGGCCTCTGAGAAGTCCAAATATCCCAAGTGTGTTAAGATTACATAAAATCCTATACAACAAAAGGTCTCATAGGATAGTGCTCTCCGCCATAAAGGAGGGGCTTTTCTCGCCCTGCTTAACAATCTGCTAATTGGTTCTCTTTCTCTCACCACTCCTGTTAGTAGTCTGGTCTTCAAGGTTTCTAATATGACTCCCGCTTGTGAATCTCAACATCACGATCACTTTCCCTTCTTTGTCTCCTTCTAGGGGGACCAAGCTTTGCCAATAGCTTGGGGTCCACTGGGGCCAACCAGCTCTTCCTCTCCCTCCCACTACCTTGGGGACTGGAGGTAGTGCCCCAGCCTGAGATGGTGCACTTCTGGCCAGGTTGGATGCAGTGGTCTGCCAGGCTGATGGGCTTCACTTTGGAGCCCAGGGATGCCTGGTCACGTAGTTGAAGCAGCATCAGATCATGGTTGTGGTCGTCCACATCGCTGATGTTGTAGCAGGGGTGTGGGATGGACTGAACCACAGCTATTTCTTGCTCTGGCCCATCCTTTTTCTGTAGGCTATGGTCTCCCAGGCGTACTGTGTATTTCCTGTAATGGTGGGGACAGTTTGGGACCCAGGCAGGGGTATTGCCCCCAGCCCCCTCCTCCCTTAGACCCAGGAATCCAGTCCTCAGCTCTCTCCCTCTTGAGTGGAAACCCCAGCCCCCTCTTTCCTCTTTCCCCAGCCGACCTCTGTCCCCGTCATCCACTCACGGTTTTTTACAGTGGGCAGCCGTGAGGACCCAGTTGCCACCTATAAGGACACCGCCACAGAGCAGTTGCTCGCCCTGGAACAAGGCCGCCTGCCAAGGCTGCGAATGGGGTTGGCACTCCTGACCCCCCAGCACCTTGTTCTCCTGTGCCCTGGAGTGTCCTGCAGCAGGAGGGAGAGGGTTGGATCGCCACCCTCTGGGGCAGTGCCAGGGCTGGGAAGGCCACTGTGGGGTCAAATGGACACACAGGCAAGTTCTGCGCATACAACTTAGTGAGGGGAGCCCAGGTGTCCACACGCTGCCACGCAGGTACACTCATTTCAGTCCATGTGTATCATACAAGAGGCACACACCCGAGCATGCCCCCACATGCTTCCACACGAGTCTACATGCCCCCTATACTCCCACATGAATCTATGCCCCCAAGCAAGCAGCCCCACACCGACTGTGGGTATTCAGACAATTTGCAGCATAACCGAACCTACTCCTACCCGCTGCCACCTGTTTCTTGCCTCCATGCCCCCTGAGGAAAGCCCACAGAGGCTTCTGCATCATATCACACCCTTCACATCCGTGCACACGCACCCACATAACCCCCGCGGCAGTCCCACAGACTCCCCGGCGCCACGGCTGCCTCCAGATCCCTCCCCTCCGGAGGCCTCCGCAACCCTCCTCACCTGCCCAGCTTTTCCCCAGCAAGAGCAGGAACATCCACGTCAGGGCTGCACGAGGTGGAGGGCGTCCCATGGTGAGGTCTGGGAAATGGAGAGGGCGGGGCCGGGAGACAGGAAGGAGGAGCGTGAAAGCCCAGTTCTGGATTTTGGGACTGGAGAGGGAGCTGAGCGTATCGGGACTGTTGCGGATTTCTCTGGAGGAACGGGAGGCTGGGGATTGGATTCCTACTTTCCAAGGGAGGAGGGAGTTCGGGTCCTGGATGTCGTGTCTGAGGGGACAGGGAGCTGGGAGCTGGGACTCCTACATTTGGGAGAGGAGGAAGCTGGGGTCCAGACTGCTGGGTCTCGAGAGAGAAGGGCATCTGAGTCTGGGGTCCTGGAACCTGGAGAAGGAGGGTCCGGGCCTGATGCCTGTGTCTGAGTACCTCTGCACCTCACCTTCCAGAATCCAGGGGGCGGGGTCCCCTACTGATTCGGACCCAGTGGAAGAGGCCCCAGTACTTCAGTTCTCTGCCTGGTACTCAAGTCTGGAGCCTTTTAACTGGGACGCTCCGCCTCCAGCTCCTCCTCCTGCATTGGAGCCTAGGGAGCTTCTGGGAACTGGGTGTGAGTGAGAAGGGGCGGAGGGGGCTGAACGTGAAATCTTAGGGAGGAAGGGCTGGAATTTCAGACTCCAGAGGCGAGGAAGAGGAGGGAGTCGGTGCTAAGATTCTAAGATCTGAAACGTAAAGGGCTGGGGGCCAAGACTTTAGTTCTGAGGGGGAGGAGGTTGGGGGCCTGTATTCCTGGGTCCGAGGGAGGAGAGCCTGGGGCCTGGACTCCTAAATCTGAGGGAGGAGGAGCTGGGACCTAGGCTTTTAGGTCTGAGGGAGGAGGGGCTGGGGGCCTGGATTCCTGAGTGTGAAAGAGGAGGGGGCGGGGAGCTAAATTCTAAGTACATGTAAAAGGAGAGGCTTGGAGCCTGATCTTTTGTGGGAGGAGGGGGCTGCTGCCAGTAACCCGGAACGGAAGAAAGGTAGGTCTTCTTGGGTCAGACACCAGAGGGTGGATCGGGCCCCGCCCGCTGCCCCCTGAGAGGTCCGGGATCTGGGAGGGCAGGTTTGGGAGGCACTGTGACCTGGTTTCCCCTTCGCCTGGAGGCGGCAGGACCAACCCTAGCAGAACCCAGGAGGCTTGCTGCAACAGGGGTGATGGAGAGAGACTTAAGGCGGGACTTACTAGGGGGCAGGGGGAGTTGCAACGCGGTAGCGGTTCCCTCATCTGCCCTTTACTGCCCACCCGTTGCCCTCCACTCAGCTTACTCGGGCAGAAAGAAGGTGAGATTTCACGTTTACTGTAAAATCATCCATTGACTCTAAAGGTATCGAGACCCTCCTTCAATTTCCCCTCAGGTCCCCGCCAGGATTCAAACCCAGGACACGCGCAGCCAGGCCACGAGGGGCGGAGCCCGAGCTCCACGTGGGCGCAGGTACGGCGCCCCTGACATCACGGGGCGGGGCGGGATCTCTGGTGAAGGAGGCGTGGCCACAAGGGGTGGAGTCCCGAGAGGAAGTCCCATTGGGCAAAGTTCCGAGGGGCGGAGCGATTTTGTGTAAGTGGTTCCTTGGGGCGGAGCCACAGGCTGTGCTGTTCCAAGAGAGAAGTGACAGTTGTCGGTGGTAGAAGCGGGCTCTGAAGGGCGTGTCCCTGCTCCGTTCTCAGGGGGCGCGACTGTCTTGGTTGACCTTGTGAGGAAGCGGAGCCTCAGGGGCGGGGTCTCAGTGTCCAGAGGGAGTCTCAGGGCAGCTGGAGGTCAAGGGCGGGCACTATTGAGGCTGGAACCCTTCGGGAACCCCCTACCCTGTGCCCTTCAGCCTCTTGTTTTTCCAAGGTGCCCCCGAGGCGCGAGGGGTCTGTTCTCCATGGTTTCTTGGATCCAGTCAAAGTAGTGGCATACGCTGGTGTAGACTGCGGGGCGCCGGGGTCTGGAACAGGGCTCACCACCCCCTGACACCACACCTGCCAAGGTTCCATTGCAAACCAGAGGGCCCCCAGAGTCACCCTGTATGCGAAAGAAGGGTGGAGGAACTGTTAGGCCTATCTGTTCATCACAATTACACAGGCCACTCTCTCCTTCCCAAAAAGGCCCCAGCCCCTTCCTCCTCCAACACCCGAGAGCCCCCCATCTCCAGCCTCTCTTCCCTCAGACTCAGGAGTAAAAGCTCAGAGCCCCCACCTCCCTGCAGGACATAACCTCCTCCTCCCCCAGGTCTCGGACTCCGGACATCCAGCCCATTCCTCCTGTAGATCCAGAAGTCTGGACCTCCAGACCTCTTCTCTTTTACACTCAGGAGTCCAGGCCCTGCTCCTGTTCTCTCCCAGGAACCAGGTGTCCCAGGCTCCTCATTTTGACCCAGGAAGGCTGGGGGCCCACCCCTCTCCTCCCCTAAAACCTAGGAAACCTGGCAGGACAGACTTATTTTCCCCAGAGTAAGGTCTCACCTGGCAGGAACCTCTGCCCCCCTCCCACAGGCCCGCACAGAGCATGCTGTCCGAGATGTGGCCGGGGTATGCCCAGTGACAGAGTTTGTTCTCCAGGATGCTGATGTTGGCACACTGCAGCGTGACTGGAAACAGCGCTGTCGGGAAGGAGACTGTCAAGGATCTGAAACTATCTCTCAGCACCCCACCACCCTGAGTCCTCCCTGCAGCTTTTCCAAAGGACCCATGGAGCCACATTTAAGACCCGCAAAGATAGAGACAAGAGACAGTGACAGACAGTCATAGCATGCAGGAGAGACAAATGAAGACAAGGAGGAAGGAAGAGAGACAAGAAAAGAGAGAGGATGGCTGGATGTGGTGGCTCACGCCTGTAATCCCAGCACTTTGGGAGGCTGAGGCCAGCAGCTCACTTGAGATTACGAGTTCAAGACCAGCCCAGCCAACACAGTGAAACCCCATCTTTAGGAAAAATACAAAAATTAGCCGGGCATGATGGCAGGAGCCTGTAATCCCAGCTACTCAGGAGGCTGAGGCACAAGAATTGCCTGAATCTGGGAGGCGGAGGTTGCAGTGAGCTGAGACTGCATCACTGTACTCCAGCCTGGGGGACAGAGGGAGACTCCATCTCAAAAACTAATAGTCATAATAATAATAATACAATAGGAAGAAGAGAGGAAGAGAGATATAAAAAGAGTTCCTTGTCAGAGGGTTAACTTGCTCAGCGTCCTTGCTCTTGGTTCCCTGCTTTCAATGCCAGACTTCCTTACTCTCTGTATTTCCTGCCCTGGAAAACAAACTCCCCACCAGTCCTCATCTATAGAGACCACATTCCACATCTGCTACCCACTCTAGCGCCCACCATTGTGGGTCCTTCCCCCAAAACTGCACTTTCCACGGGTGTAACCACATTCCTGTACTTTTCAAGTTAGCCAGCCGGGTTCAGCTTAGATTGTGTGGTCCATCCCAGCCAATGGAGATAGGACACAGTAGCAGGGATGAGCTGCATTAGAAATAAAAACTCCTTTTTTGTCCAGTGTGCTCTCGCCATTGCTCCATCATGAGCAGCACCCTTTCTGCCGAAAGTAAATTTGCCTTGCTGAGAGATCCTTTGTCTCAGTGCTGATCCTTCTCTGTGGCACTGAGCATTTGTTCCCAGCAAAGAGAAACAGAAAGATGCATGCAGAGATCCAAGAGACAAGAGGAGATGCGTCTATAACTCACACAGAGAAATAAGAGAAACAGAGGCCATGAAGGGAGATGGAGACCTCTAAAGGGGAAAGAGCTTCTCAGAAGAGGCAATAAAGAAATAGAGACAGACCCAGAGATCTCAAAGGGTGGAAGGAAGGCAGTGAGATAAAGGGGAAGAGATTTACAGAAAGATGGTCACTGAGGGAGACAGAGACATAGAGATGCCAGATACAGCATGGATAGTAGATGTGTCAGTGTGGATGTGGAGATGGACATATAATACATATGTGCCTCTATGTAAGACATGGGTGCAGACTCAGATGCATCAATGGCCATGATAAACAGAATTGATAAACAGAAATCAGGGACGGGGGCTGTGCGGGGAGACAGGAGCCATCGGGGTCCATTGGAGTGGACCAGAGAACTTATCTTGGCTGAAGGGGGAGCTTTCATTGACTCAGCCCAGTGCTTGCTATTTTGGGAATGTGAGTTCTTCAAACTTTTTCAGGTGAATCCGGAAACCTGGCTTTTGTATAAAACCTTCCAGGTTTTAGATGTTGGCAGCAACATATTCAGACTGCTTTGTCAGTCCACTGACCCAATGGGTCAGTGATCTGTGACTCTGAGAGGCATGGCCTTATTTCCATTCTAAGATGAACGTATTTTCACATTCAAACATCTCTGGGCCAGGCACAGTGGATCGCACCTGTAGTTCCAGCACTTAGGAGGCCAGGAGTTCAAGAACAGCCTGAACAACATAGCAAGACCTCATCTCTGCTAAAAATTAAAAAAAATTAGCCAGTGTTGGGTGCGGTGGCACATGCCTGTAGTCCCAGCTACTTGGGAGGCTGAGGCAGGAGAATTGCTTGAACCCAGGAGGCGGAGGTTGCGATGAGCCGAGATTGCGCCATTGCACTCCAGCCTGGGTAACAAGAGCGAAACTCCGTCTCAAAAAAAAAAAAAAAAACTCTGAAATTAGAATGTATCTTCCAGAAAAATGGTGTTGTATCATCAGTGAGATCTTTCTTCTTATTGTTAGCAGTTCATAAAATAATGGTGCATCTTAAAGATTCTAGCATCTTCGATTTGATGAAATATATCGATTGGCAGATAGATAGACTTACAGAGAGAGAGAGAGGAGAAAGACAGAAGATAGAGATGAAAAGGCAGAGACAGAGGGGTGAGGGAGCCAGACGCCAGCATGAGGTTTCAGAGAGAGTTCTGGGCCAGGTCATACCCTTGGGGCTGGTCACAGCCCCCCAGCCTGAGATGAGACACTGCATGCCTGGGGAGACACAGGTCTGGCTGAGGTTGAGGGGCTGCACAGCAGGACTTAGACGTGCCTGCCTGGGCAGACGGATCAGCATGATGTCATCATTGTGGTCATTGGCGCTGAGGTCCTTGTTGAAGCCAGGGTGGGGGAAGAAGTCCGTGACGCGGAACAGCTGCTCTGGACCCTCCCATTTCCAGAGGTGGTGCTCTCCAAGGCGGACCCACAGATACCTGCTGGACAGGCCTCAGAGGTCAAGCCAGGGGAAGGGAAGGATCTTTTCAGCCCCAGCCCTCTTTTCCTGTCCATCAGGGTGCTGTGTGACCCTTTGCAAACTACACACCCTCTCTGGGCCCCCATCATCTATGTCTGGCCCAGGGTGCTGTGATTTTAAGCAAGGCACACACCTCCTCTGGGTCCCTGCTCCCCACTCTGATGTTCCGTGTGCCTCTATCTTTGTAGCTCTCCCCACAAAGCACCCCCTCCTAGTTCCAGGCTGAGTGAGCCACCTTCCTCCCTACTCACCTGGAGCCTTGGTGGTGACTTGGGTCCCCAGGAACGGTGTAGGCACTGGGGGGAACCCCACCTACCGCACAACAGCCCCACCCCTGCCCCCACAGGTCTGGTGGCTTCTGTGGGAGTGGCTCTGTATGTCTGAGTGATACGTGTATGTATGTGTGCATGGGTATGAAAGGGGATGGGATATGGAAAATCCCCAGATTGGGGGTCATCTTTGGCCTCAGCTTTTCTTGTCATATCCTTCACCCTTCAATGCATGTCTTTCTGATGTCTAACCTTAAGCCCTCACCACAGTTCTACCCACTTATTCCACTTCTGGTCCATGCCCTAGACAGCTGGGATCCTTTCAGGGTCAACAAAAGTTCATTCCCAGCCTCTGACCTCTGACATTAGGCAGCAGGCTAATGACTGCGAATTCGGGGTTGGGGAACCAGAGACATCCGTCTCTGTCTCTCTCTGTTATTCTTGCTGTCTTGGCTCTGGATCTGGGTAGTCCTCACTCCCACATCCCCTCATCCCCCACATCCCCTCATCCCCCACATCCCCTCATCCCCCTACCCTTCCCCTGCCTTTGACTCTTTTCCACCTTCGTATTTCTGCATTTCTCCTGCTTGACTTTCAGCTAAAATCTAAACATTGTTCTCCCAGCCTGATGTACAGGCCTAAGTTAAAAGAGGTCCCATCATGAAGCAATGCATGATGGGAAATTCCCACACAACATCTCTTACCAGCATCAGTGCTTTAATTCCTGGAGGGAAGAAAATTGGAACAGTATGGATGACCACCTTTCAGAGGCAATGGAGAGAGGATTCCTGCATCAGGTAGATTCCAGGATACTATTAGAGTGCCCAGAATCTAAGATTCTAGAATTCTCAGATTCTGACACTCTATTATCCATGATTCTAGAATCCAGAGGTTCAAGTTTTAGAGTTTTTATGAATCCAAGATTCTAACGTTCCAGATTCCCCTGGATCAAAAAACTCCAGGATTTTAACATTATCTGAATTAAATCTAAGGCTTGAACCTAGAATTTTAATATTCTGGGACAGAAACACTAGAATTTCATCATTCTAGAAATCTGTAAATCTGTAACTTTAGAAATTTGAGAGTCTGGGATTCAAACGGTTTAAGACTCCAGAATTCTCTAAATCTCAATATAGGATACTGTGAATCAAAGATTCTAGGACTGTGAGTTTCCATTTTCAATGAACCTAGAAAGCTCTGAATCTAAGATTCTAGGATCACACTAGCCAGTATGGCTACTGAACACTTGAAAGGTGGCTATATGTATAAAATACAGGACAGACTTCAAAGGCTTAGTACCAAAAGTAAACTGTATCATTCATACTTACTTAAAAATGGATGACGTGTTGAAATAATTTTTTGAGTATGTCAAGTTAAATCTATTACAATTAATTGTACTCATTTCTTATTTTTTAAATGTGTCCACCAGAAATTTAAACTTATGCACGTGGCTGGCATCATGATTACTCTCAGCAGTGCTGATCCAGACTGCTAAGATTCTAATAGTCTCCGAATCTATGAGTCTAGAATTTGCTGAGGCTATTGTAGAATTTCATGAATTCAAGATTTTAGGATTCTGTGATTCTGGATTTCTCTGGGTCAGTCTAGGATTTGAAGAACCTAAGTTTAGAATCTTAGACTCCTCAAACAAGATATTGTCAGACTCTAGAATTTTAGGATTTGGGAGGCGACCCTTCGTAATTCTAAGAGTTGAACTTTTGGTATCAGACATGGAGGCTCCGCACTTGCTGCCTACAGCACCCCTCACCCTTCCCTGACCCCCAGCCCCCGCCCCTCCCCAGCATGGCCAGCCCAGGTCACTCACGGCTTGCGGCAGTGGGCAGCTGTGAGCAGCCAGCGGTCACTGATGAGGGTCGCCCCACAGAAGAGCCGGGTGAGGTGGAAGAGGCCGGCCTGCCAAGGCTGGGAGTTGGGGCGACATTCCTCAGCCCCGATGGCCCGGGTGTCTGCCCAGCCGTGCCCTGGGGGTGGGGATGAGGGACAAAAGGGTCAGTGAAGAGCAGGCTGGGAGAGCAGGGAGAGGATGCTGAGAAGCCTAGACGGCAGGAGGCAGAAGCCTGGGCGGGAGGGAAGAGAAGATGACTGTAGTACAGCTATGGAGGGGAAGCCAGCCCGAGAGCCTCACCTGCCAGCAGAGAGAGCAGAGCACAGAGGAGTCCCAGCTTCATGACCCCTGGGCACCTGGATCCTGGAGCATGCACCTGGCACCCAGTGCTTCTTTATGGTAAGCCATGACATCTCCTTCCTCCTCCATGGGGCGGCCCCTGTGATTAATCGGGGTTGAGAAATGTCCCTGGGGGAGGGGAAAGCCCTGGGGCTGTGACAGGGGCTTTGGGAGAGGAGCTAAGTGCAGGGGGACCCCCCCTTTTGGGAGGAGCTGGCGGCTTGCTGGGCCAGAACTTGACTGAATGGAAGAGGAGGGGTGGGGGTGTGGAGAGGTTGTGGGTACCTCCTCTGGGGTCTTCAGAGTGGGAATCGCCATTCCTCATCACCGTGGGTTACAAGATAATCATTTGTATCCTGGAAAACAGGGAAGATCCTTGAGGCCTAAGGTCCTGGGGTGGAGCAGGTTGATTTTGGGTGAAGCAGTGGTGTGGTGTGCAGAGACCAACCTCCCAGGGCAGGCTGGAGGGATGTGCGGCGGGACTGCCCAGAAAGCAGGCTAGGGGTGGGAGACAGAGTCGGCACAAAAGCGAAAGATACACAGAGAGGTAGAGACACAGAAGGACCCCAGGTAAGAGGAGGAGCTGGAGGAGGAGAGAGGGAGAGAACAAGAGAAGGACTGAGGGAAGCCCAGGTGGAGAGAGGCAGAGATTGCAGGCAGCTGCATAGGTCTACACACCTCACAGAACCTTCCCTGCCCTGGGGATTTGGGCCTCTTCCCACAAGGACAAGGCACTCTCCTAGAGTGCTGAGGAATCTGGTTCCATCTGGATTAACCCACTCTTGTCATAACCTGCCCCCTTCCCCACAGCTCCACCACCCAAGGGCCCAAGTGCCCAACCTGTCAGGAAGCAAGTGCCCTATGCTCTCTCCTAACACATCCTGATCTTTACCAAATCCTGAGAACGTTTGCTATATGTTTTTTTCATCCATCTCCTTGTCCCCACACCCATTGTCCTTTCCATCACCCCATCCTCCCTGCCCCTCTCTCCTCATCATTCCCTCTCAGCAGGTGAACAGCCTCTGGAGGGCTGGGCCCAGGTCTGACTCATCTCTGTCCCAGCATCACCCAATTACAGGCAGAACTGGGCTTGCAGAAGTCCTCAGGAGATGTTCATTGAATGAGTGAATGTCTTTCTCCATATCCTTCTTTTCCTGGTGAACTCCTACTCATCCCTCAACACCCAACCTCAGTGCTCCCTCCTCCAGGAAATCTCTGATATCTTCAGGCAGAGTCCATCTTTGCCTCCGCTGGGCATGTATAAACCTTTCTTCCGCTTTCTCCTGCCCACAGGCCTGGTTATGAAGCTGGGTCTGGGCTCCCCTTGAATGTTGTTTCACTATGGTGCCATGGTTTGGAGCATGGACTCTGGAACTGAACCATCTGTGTGCAAATCTCAATGATTAGGTGTGATTAGCGATGAGGTGTGTGATTTTGGGCAAGTCACCAGACCTCTCTCAGTTGCTCCCAAGATGGAAGCAAGATGGAATCTTGCTCTGTCGCCCAGGCTGGAGTGCAGTGGTGCAATCTCAGCTCACTGCAACCTCTGCTTCCTGGGTTCAAGCAATTCTACTGCCTCAGCCTCCCAAGTAGCTGGGACTACAGGCATGCACCACCATGCCCAGCTAATTTCTGTATTGTTAGTAGAGATGGGGTTTCACCATGTTAGCTAGGCTGGTCTTGAACTCCTGACCTCAGGAGATCAGCCCTCCTCAGCCTCCCAAAGTGCTGGGATACAGGCGTGAGCCACCATGCTGGACCTGTTCCATCTGTTAAGTAGCAATAATAATCTGGGTTGTGGGGGAATTATGCACATTTACACACAGGAAGCACAACAGTGTCTGGCACGTAGTAAGCATTCGATGTCTACCCACCACCTGCAGAAACCTGTGGGGCCTTTATCATCACAAATATCGCCTGCCTGCAGTTGTCTCACTCCCTCTCCAGACAGGGAAGCCTTTGAGACCGGGGTCTGGGTATCCACTGTGTGCTAAGTGCCACACTAACTGCCTTTAAAAGTATTTTAGGCCAGGCGTGGTGGCTCACGCCTGTAACACCAGCACTCTGAGGGGCCAAGGTGGGTGGATCACTTGAGGTCAGGAGTTCAAGACCAGCCTGGCCAACATGGTGAAACCCTGTCTCTACTAAAAATATAAAAAATTAGCTGGGCGTGATGGCAGGCACCTATAATCCGAGCTGCTCTGGAGGCTGAGGCAGGAAAATTGCTTGAACCCACAAGGCAGAGGTTGCAGCCTACATCGTGCCACTGCACTCCAGCCTAGCCTAGAGAGAGACCGTCTCAAAAAAAAAAAGGAGCATTTTAATAGCTACCTTTATCGACTATGTTCTCAGTGCCTGGTGTTTGGTAAACTTTGCATGTATATTATCTCATTTAATTATCTTTTTTTGTTTTGTTTTGTTTTGTTTTTGGACACAGGGTCTCTGTTGCCAAGGCTGGAGTGCAGTGGCATGATCATAGCTCACTGCAGCCTCAACCTCCTGGACTCAAGTGATCCTCCTGCCTCAGCCTCCTGAGTACCTGGGAATACAAGGTGTGCACCACCATGCTGGGGTAATTTTTTTTTTTTTTAGTAGAGACCGGGTCTCACTATGTTGCCCATAGGCTGATCTTCAACTCTTGAGTTGAAGCAATCCACCTGCCTCCTCCTCCCAAAGAGCTGGGATTACAGGTGTGAGCTGCTGCACTTGGCCTATCTCATTTAATTTTCACAGGAGTCTAATCAAGCAGGTGTCTCCATTTCACAGTGAAAACTGGGGAGGAGAGAGCATTCAAGTAATCTGTTCAAAATCATACAGCAACGTGATTGAAAAGCATTTCCTTCTCTACCTGGTGAACTCCTACTCATCCTTTAAACCCCTGCACAAATGTCCCCTCATGTGAGAAGCCTCCCCTGACTCCTTCAGGAAGAGCCTGTGGACCTGGCATGGGTGCACCCCATACCTTGTTCTGTTACAACACTGATCTGTTTGTGTTATGTGTTCCTGCAGCAACAGGAGGGGCTTCTGTGTGCCAGACACTAATACAGGTGTAAACAGAGCATTGGGACTGGGTGACCAAAAGTGGACCCCTTTAGCCTGGGCAATTCAGGAAGGCTTCCTGGAGGAGGTGACTTTTGAATGGAGACCTGAATGACAGGAAGGTAAGGCTGGCCTGTCTCCCCAACCTAACTAGCAGCTCCTTGAGGGTAGTGCCTGGTCTGATTCATCTTTGAGGTCTGGCATAAGATGTGGTTGGATAAACATTGTAGAGTGACTAAAGGGATGGATGAGTTGTCTTTAAAAATGAATTGAGTTTTCAAGTCTCCACTGACCTCACTTCTGATCCTGGGATGACAAACCCAGCTGATATGCCTGACTGACATTTCCTGGGTGTGCTAATGGGGGCAGAAGGGGAAAGAGGCCACAGAAGGGAGCTGTGTACACCAACCTGGTACACCAACCTCCTGTAAGCTTTGCAGGGGCAGGGACCTTGTGGTCACCCCTACGTATGTCCCCAGCACCCAGCGCTGGGCCTGGCACGTAATAGTTGCTCCATAAATTGATGACTGAAAGGACAAACCAAAAAAACGGGGCTTAGCGGGAAATGTGTATTGTGACTATATTCAGCCAGCTTATGTTACTGCCTCAAAGTTCAGGATAAGCTAAGACACTCAAACTTTTTTTTGTTTGTTTGTTTTGTTTTTGAGATGGAGTTTTGCTCTTTCGTTCAGGCTAGAGTGCGGTGGTGTGATCTCGGCTCACCACAACCTTTGCCCCCTGGGTTCAAGTGATTCTCCTGCCTCAGCCTCCCGAGTAGCTGGGACTATAAGCGACCACCAGCATGCCCAGCTAATTTTTGTATTTTTAGTAGAGACAGAGTTTTGCTCTTCTGGCCAGGCTGGTCTCGAACTCCTGATCTCAGGTAATCTGCCTGCCTCGGCCTCCCAGAGGGCTAGGATTACAGGCATGGGCACTGCGACTGGTCAACACTCAGACTTCCATTAGCTTTACCTGGATTCTGTGAATAAACTCCCCTCCCCTCCCCCACTTTCAGGGAGAGACAAACAATTCCTGCCCCCAAGTTTTCAGGACAAAAATCTCACAGCCAATTAATACCAGACAAACCAAAGGTTTCCCCCTAGATGTCAGAGGGAGGTTTCTTGGCACAAACTTAGCAACTGAGGTGGCAAGAGTTCCTCAATCGTCACCAGCCCCTCGGCCCTCTGGTCTTAGAGGCTGAGATGGAAGCAAGGTGAGGTCCCTTGAGTTCCAGCGGCCCAGCGAAGGCAGAGAAGGTACAGTATGACTCAGAGCCAGCCTAGCTCCTGCCAAGACAGGAGGAACCGGAGTTCGGTGGAACCAGAAGTGGGAAACAGTGGGAGACGAGAAGGAAATGGTTAAAAGGTGGTTCCTGGGACTTGGGTCCAGGGTGGGGAAAATTATTCTTCCATCAGCCCTAAAGGATGGGGATGGAGGGTTGGGATTGGGGGCCACTCCTGTGCACTTATTCCCTGGACAGAGTCACACACGCTCTCACCGGGATGTGGCCAGATCGTGACAACAGGTAACCTTTAGTCAGAGCTCACCACCCACCGTGTTAAGCCTCACGCGATAATCACCGTGAAGATTTACATACACATGTTATGTCACAGCCTCCTCACAACCTGTCTAAGAGGTAGGCACATCATTGTTCTCATTTTGCAGATGAGGAAACCGAGGCTCAGAGAGGGCACTTGACTTGCCCAAGGTCACACAGCAGGGAGAGGCAGAGGAAGACTGCTCTCAGAGACTGGGCCGTGACCAGCTTCCTCGCTCCTCTGGAATAAACCTTTGCCACCTTTTTCTGCACTTCAACTTCAGTGCAGGCACAGAACGGGAGTGGGCGGGGGAATGAAGCGAGAGGAGAGATGTTAAGAGGTGTGGACGGCGGCGGAGGTCTGAGCAGTGCAGACGGGGAGAGTTCAGCTGACTGGGAGGAAGAGGAGGGACGATGGAGTCCGGGCATCTGCATCAGTTGGAGCGTATGACTCTATTGATCCAGGGCGTGTATTTGCAGATCTGGGTGTAGACAGCTGGATGCTGGGCAGAGCCGCAGGGGTAAACGCCCCACGAGAGGATGCCTTGGAGGGTCTCGTCACAGACCAGGGGGCCTCCCGAGTCACTCTGGGGGTGGCAGAAAGGAGAGATCAAATAAATATGCCACCGTGAGAGCTGCCACTTTGGGATCTGGGGCAGTGGTGGGGAAGGAAGGGGCTGGTTGGGATAAAGTTGAGGTTGAGTAGGGTTGGAATTAGGTATGTATGAGGCTGGTGGGAGGAACGGAGGGGGACTTCGGGTTATGGAGGCTGGGCTGGGGGTGGGAATGGAGACGCGGTGAGACTGTGGTTGGGATTGTAGCTCACGGAAGGTGAGGAGACAGAGATGGGCTTGGAAATGGGAATGGGGCAGGGTTAGGAACGGCTAGAGGATGGAAATGGGATTAAGGATCGGGATGAGGAGGGGGTTAGGACTGGAGAAGAGTTGGGGCCAAAGATGGTTGTGGGAATGGAGTTGGGGAGCGGGGACAGGGTCTGCTCTTTTCCCATAACCTCCACGTCCTCCCTCCCAGGAGTTAGAGTGGCTCCCTGTTCAGACCCTACCTGGCAAGGGTCCTGGCCCTGGTCCAGTCCTGCACATATCATGTTGTTGGTGACCACGCCAGGGTAGAAGACCTCACACTCTCTAGGGCTCAGGACAGTGACTCTGGAGCAGCTCAAGCCCTTGTTGTACTTCACTAAAGAGAGAATACGCCAGTCATCCCTGGGTCCAGCCCCCAATCCCTGAGGAGCCAGAGTCCAGATACAAGACTGTTTCTATCCCAGCCCCCAGCCCCTCTTCCTTCAGACTCAAAATCCAGGCCCCAGCCTACCCACTTAGGCCCAGGAGTCCAGGTCCCCAGCCCCTCCTCCCTGAGACCCAAGGGTTCAGGCCCCCAGCCCCTCCTCCTTCAGACTCACAGACCCAGGCATCTAGGCCGTCAGCCCCTCCTCCATGAGACCCAGGAATCCAGGCCCCACCCCGTCCTTCCTCATACCCAGTTGAGGCCCCCAGTCCCTTCCTCCTGAGATTCCGGCCTCAGGGCCCCAGCTCTTGCCTCTCCGGGCGGCCGTGGTGGCCCAGCCAGCGACCTGGCACTGGTCTCCGGGCTGGGCACAGCGGTAGGGAAGCTGCAGGGCCCGGACTCGGGGTCCTGGCACTACGGGCCTGGCCAGCTTCAGCAACATGAGGTCGTGCTCATCCGATCGCCTTGGCAGGATGGGGCCGGAGTCCTGGCGGTACTTGGGATGGACGACGGAGCGACTGGTCCGGCGGAGCTGCTCGCCCTGCAGAAGCAGCAGGTGGTCATCCCCGACTCGAGCCCACAGTGGCCTGGGGGAAGGAAGAGCCAGGTGAAGGCTTTATAGGGATTGGGAAAGCGGGCATGGGCAGTGGGGTGAGGGTTGGGGTAGGACCGAGAGATAGGAGGGGTATGAGGGAAGAGGGGCTTGGGGGAGAAGGGGACTTCGGACTTGGGCTCTTGGACATGGGCAGGAGGAATCACGTGTTTGAGCTCTGAGGATCTGCAGGATTTTGACAAGAGTTGGGGGCCTGGACTCCTAGGTAAGCCTACTCCACGTTTCCTTTTCTTTACCTTTCCTTTCCTTTTTCTTTTTTCAGACAGAGTTTCACTCGTCACACAGGCTGAAGTGCAACGACGCAATCTCGGCTCACTGCAACCTCTGCCTCCCTGGTTCAAGCGATTCTCCTGCCTCAGCCTCTAGAAGTAGCTGGGTTTACAGGCGCCCGCCACCACGCCCAGCTAAGTTTTTTTGTATTTTTAGTTGAGACGTGGTTTTGCCATGTTGGCTAGGCTGGTCTTGAACTCCTGACCTCAGGGGATCCACCTGCCTCGGCCTCACAAAGTGCTGGAATTACAGGAGTGAGCCACTGCGCCTGGCCCTTCACATTTTCTCTGTGATAATATCCAACTCTTCCTCCTTCAACGGGGACTCACGAAGTGAACCTTTTCCTTTAGTTCTAAATTCCTGACCACACCGGACCCTGACTTCTATCTGTTAGATGCCACCACCTACTCCTAGAGGTCAAGGAGGATCAGCGGGAGAGGAGTGACCGGCCCAGAATTGCCGAGAAGGACCGCACCGCCCCCTGGCGGCCACAGCGCAAACCCCGTGTCCCCTTCTAGGGGAAGGACACGAGGGACCGCGCCTCCAGCCGTGGGAGTTCCGAGCGCCCCGGCCCTGCCCGCTTCTCCCCGGAGGCCGCCTCCACAGCCCCCCGTGGCGTCCTCAGGGATCTCCTCCTACTTGTTCCCGCAGTGCGCGGCCGTAAGCACCCAACTCTGGTCCACCAGGACACCCGCGCAGTGAAACGAGAGGCCGTTGAAGAGCGAGACCTGCCAGGGCTGCGAGCCGCGCGCGCACGGGGCGCCGTAGGCTTCGGGGTCCAAGCGCGTGTCGTTTTGAGGGAGCAGCACCGCCTCCGCGGCTGGAGAAAGAAGATGAGATCAGAGCATGGAGGGCAGGGGCTGGAGCTGGGGTCGGAGCTGGGCTGTGGGACTGGACTGTGTTCCGGACAAGGCGCGCAGCCAGAACGGGAGGGTGGTAGGGAACAGTTGGGGGTTTCGCATGCACCGACGGGAACGGGAGGAGAAGAAGCGCGGGAAAGTGGAAGGAAGCTGGGAAAGGGTGGCGTGGAGTAATGAGACAGAATAGGGTGGGTCTGGAAGGCAGGGGCTGAACGCAGCGCGCCAGGAGAGCTGGCTAGAACGCCGCCGGTCCGTAGAGGGGCGGAGATGGAACGCGGAGGGGAGGTAAGGGAGCAGGGATAGAACTCGAGGTGCAGGGAGGAGAAGGGGTGGGAATAACAAAACGGGACTGAACATCGGGTTGGGGGGGGGCGCAGTGGTTTACACCTGATCCCAGTACTTTGAGAAGCTGCGGCGGTTGGACTGCTTTAGCCCGGGAGTTCAAGACCAGCCTGGGCAACAGTGCAAACCCAGTGTCTACAAACACACACACACACACTCACACTCACACTCACTCTGCTGGCCCGACGCGAAGGCGTGCGCCTGTAGTCACAGCTACCTGATAGGCTGAGGTGGGAGGATCGCTTGAGCCCAGGAGGTGGAAGTTGCAGTGAGCTGAGATTAGGCCACTGCACTGCAGCCTGGGCAACACAGTGAGACCCTCCCTCAAAAAAAAAAAAAAAAAAAAAAAAAAAGCTGGGTGTGGTGGTGCATGCCTGTGCTCCCAGCTACTCCGGAGCCCAGGATGTCGAGGCTGCAGTGAGCTCTGATTGGGACACTCTACTCCAGCTTTGGCGACAGAGCAGGACCCTCTCTCAAAAAAAAAGAAAGAAAAAAGAAAGAAAAGAAAAATAGAAAAGGGAAGAAGGAAAGGAAGAAGAAAAGGAAGGAAAGAAGAAAGAGAAAAAGAAAAAGAGCGAGCAAAAAGCGGTAAGGCAAGACTTAGGATGAAATAGGGTGGTGTAAAAGGGCGGGACCGGGATGGGGCTGCGGAGGAGGAGGAGAAAGAGCGCGGCGAGGAGTCCACGGAAAAAGCGAGGATCCGGGTGGCAGAAATCGGACGGGGTCTGAGTGGGGCAGGACACCCAGGGGCCGAGCCAGAAGAAGGGCCCAGCTGACTTGGGGGCGGGCCCTGCCCCGGAGCGCTGAGTGGGTGCTGGGTTCCCGGGGCAGGAGAGGGGCGCGGGGCTTGGTGACGAGAGCACACTCTCCTCCCGCCGGCGCCTGTCGCCGCCCCCTGGCCCCCGCCTCACCCCAGAATTGTGTCATCAGCAGCGGCAGCAGCTTCGCCAGCGCCCGGGCGCCAGAGGCGGCGGAGAGGTGGAGGTGCGGGGGTCTCATGGCCAAGATCTGCTGGGGTGTGTGTGTTGGGGGTTAGGTTAAAACAGATACTCCGTTAGAGACCCCCCCCGCATCACTGTGCCCATGCGCCCAGCCTGAGCCACCCCAGCCCGCGAGCACCCTTTTGACCTGCAGGGGCGGGCAGACGGGAGATTCTCGGACTGGAACGGCCGTAATGAGCGCAATTACCCTAATGATGCCCCTCGCTGCACCTTTCCGTCCTCCCTGTGCCGGAGGGGAGCGCTCTCTGCGCCCCGACTACCCGGCTGCAGCCACGCCGCGCCCGGAGTTTCCTCCTTCACGCGCGGGGTGGGGATCCGAGGCTCGGAGCCAGTGGGAGCCTTTTCCTCAACCTCACAGCGGGGGGACTTCCGCGTCCCGCAGATAGAGAAACCCAGATAGAGAAATCCCAAGCGGGCTCCTGCCCGTGGCCCGGGGGTCCCCACCCATCCTCTCGCAATCCACCCCCACCTGGGTGGGGTGCAGCCCGCTTCACCTAGGAGTCGCCGATAGGAAGGAGGGAGGGAACCCAGAAGTGCCTCAGCCCTGCCTGTGGTCCGCCGCTGGTATCCTCTGTCCAGGGACCCCTGGCCGGACCTTCCCTTTTAACCGCGAGGAGTCCGGAAGCTTCTCCACCCTCCCCCACCCTTCCCCGAGGCTCCTTCCCTCCCTTTCCCTCTGTCTAATTATACGGTGGGTGAGGCTGGCACTCCTGGGTCCCAGATTCCTGCTCTGGGAGGCGCCCTGGAATACAGGCTTCTCCCGGTGCCCAAAACACCCCCTTTTCATCCCTTTTGGAGCTGGCTTCCGTGGGGATTCCCCAAGTCCCCGTTCCAAGAAGGCTTCCCCGGTGCGGGAGAGGGTTCCATGTCCCCAGGGAGGCTGGGGGTGGCGGGATGAGAGGCGACTGAGAAAGAGGAAACCATCGGGAAGTGCATACCTAGGGTGACAAAGTCAGAAGTCAGACTGCGGAAGAGGAAGGAGGGAGGCCCAGAGATAAAGCAGATGGAGTAGGAGGGACAGAGACCGTCTCCGAAAGGGACATTGTGATAAACCAAGGCCAAAAGAGCCAGAGAGAGAAAGAGGGAGAGAGGAGAGAGAGAGAGGCGCGGAGGCTAAGACACACAGCGACAAGGAAAGAGGGAAACCCACACCTGCTCTGTGGCCATGAGCGAGCTGTGTGTGTCCCAGTGACTAGCCTGTGTGCGTGTTAGGGCTGCGTCTCTGCCTCATGCCCATGTGTGGACACCTGACACCCTCCCTGCCATCTGCATGCCACCAGGTGACACACAGGGCCCTGGATCACAGGAGGTCAAAGCTGTGAGGGGCATCAGCATTGCCTCAGCCACCTCCTTCATCTCAGGTGAGGAATGTGAGGTTCAGAGAGGGCAGCGACTCACAGGAGGTCACACAGCAAGTCCACTTAACAACCAGAAGGCCCTGGTTCCACTCTGGGCTCCTGTTCCTCACGCCAGCCCCTCTCCTTCGAGATGAGAGACCGTGCCAAAAGATCCTGAATTGGCTGGGTGCCATGGCTCATGCCTGTAATCCCAGAACTTTGGGAGGCATGAGGTCAGGAGTTCAAGACCAGCCTGGCCAACATAGTGAAACCCTGTCTCTACTAAAAATACAACAGTTTAATCAGGCATGGTGGCGCAGGCCTATAAGTGCAGCTACTAGGGAGGCTGAGGCAGAAAAATCGCTTGAACCTGGGAGGCAGAAGTTGCAGTGAGCTAAGATCACACCACGGCACTCTAGCCTCGGTGAAAGACCAAGACTCCATCTCAAAAAAAAGAGAAGACCCTGAGTTCTGGATTCTCTGTTGGACATCCTCTTCATAGGTTGTGTGACTCAGTGCTGGCCATCTGAACTTGCTGAGGTGTTGTTTTATATGGGCTAGCTGATCCTGCCACCGCCAGTCACACGTGGCTATCCAGTCTTAGAAATGTCACAAGTAAGACGGAGCAATTACATTTCTGGCTTTACGTATTTTTTTTTTTTTTTTTTTTTTTTTGATAGAATCCTGCCCTGTTGCCCAGGCTGGAGTGCAGTGGCGTGATCTTGGCTCACTGCAACCTCCACCTCCCAGGTTCAAGTGAGTCTCCTGCTTCAGCCTCCCAAACAGCTGGGATTACAGGTGCCCACCACCACGTCCAGCTAAATTTTTGTATTTTTAGTAGAGGGGGGTTTCAGTACGTTGGCAAAGCTGGTCTCCAACTCCTGACCTCGTGATCCGCTCGTCTCAGCCTCCCTAATTGCTGGAATTACAGGCGTGAGCCACCACACCTGGCTGGCTTTATCTAATTTTAAGAGCCACGTGTGGTTAGTGGCTACCTACCATATTGGCCAGCAGAGGTCTCCACCACCTAATTATCTATCAAGGAAGTTGGAAAAAACAAGGACGAGCTCCTTTTACTAGGTCTTAGAATGCACAGGCTGACGGACTTCTTTACTTACCGTGTTATCATACTCTTGCATACGCAGTTTTACAGATAAGGAGACAAACAGCCTTCCTCGAGGCATCTCACTTGGTAGTTAAGAGACCACCTCGCTTCAGATCCTTGCTCTCCCCACCGTGTGACTGTGAGTAACTGACTTCGTTTTTCTGTGTCTCGGTTTCTTCATCTATGAAGTACGTGGGATAACAGTGCCGACCTCATAGGGTTTTATGAGGATTAAATTAGTTGATACATTTAAAAGTGCTTGGAGGCCAGGCACAGTGGCTCATGCCTGTAATTCCAGCCCTTTTGGAGGCTGAGGACAGATTGCTTGAGCCCAGGAGTTTGAGACTAGCCTGGGCAACATAGTGAGACTCCGTCTTGACAACAAATGCAAAACTTGGCTGGGCTTTGTGGCATGTGCTTGTAGCCCCAGGTAGTCTGAAGCAAGACGATCACTTGAGCCCCAGAAATTGAGGTTGCCGTCAGCTATGATTGTGTTACTGCACTCCAGCCTGGGCAGCGGAGCAAGACTGTCTTATAAATAGCTTAATTAATTTAATTAAATTAATAAAGAAAAGCCAGTCAGGCACAGTGGCTCACACCTGTAATCCCAGCACTTTGGGAGGCAGAGGTGGGCAGATCACCTGAGGTCAGGAGTTTGAGACCAGCCCAGCCAACATGATGAAGCCCCGTCTCTACTAAAAAATACAAAAATTAGCCAGGTGTGGTGGCAGGCAACTGTAATCCCAGCTCCTCAGGAGGCTGAGGCAGGAGAATCACTTGAACCCAGGAGGTAGAGGTTGAAGTGAGATAGTGCCACTGCACTCCAGCGTAGGCGACAGAGCAAGACTATCTAAAATAAAATAAAAGCCCTTGGATGGGGGTCTAGTAAGCACTCAGTAGATTCACTCATTTAGGAATGTTTATTGAAACCTCGATTTATGCCAGGAGCTGTCTTTGGGACTGGGGACACAATAGAGAACAAACCAGCTGTTATCATTCCCAGAGTCACAATAGTTCACAGCAGAATTTGAATCCAGGTCTCACTGATTTCAAACCCCAGGCTGATTATTAAGTGACAGCATCTCCTGCAGTACAGGAGGCCCAGAGAGTGTTCACAGAGGGTCTTGGCTTAGGGTTTCTTATTAGCAGAGTGAACAGGAACCAATCACCAAGTAGAAATGGAGGATGCTGGGCCGTGGTGTGTTGGTCCAGTCTAATTGTTGCTCATTGTCTCCTGGATCCAGTCCACATATTTGCAGACTTTGGTGTAGACACCAGGCTTTCGAGTGATCGCACACGGATCCTGGCCCCAGGAGATAATGCCTTGAAGGGAGTGGTTACAGACCAGAGGGCCCCCGGAGTCACCCTGCACGTGGGGAGAGAGCACATGGGTCAGAGAAAGCGCTGGGCGTGGTGTTAGCCAGGGAGGAGGTGGGGATGGTGCTGGGAGTGGGGTTGAGACTGAGGATGGGGAGACCTGGGATTGGTGATAGGTTGAGGGATAAGGCTGGGATTATGGGTGGGATAAACCATGGGGTTAGGCTCAAAAACGAATTTGGGGATGGTTGGAGCTGGAAATGGGATGGAAACAGGGATGGAGCTGAAGTTTGTGCTGGATCACAAATGGGAAGAGGGAGAGAGATGGATTGGGAGTTGCAGGGGGAGGTGGGTTGAGGTCGGGGATGAGGTTGTGGATGTTGGTGAAGATGTAATTGAAGTTGGGGATGGGGGTGGGGATGTGGTTGGAGACCCAGGCCCTGCCCTCTGACCTGGCAGGAGTCCTTGCCCCCTTCCTGAACGCTGGCACACACCATGGTGTCTGTGATGTTGTTGGGGTAGGCGCGCTCACACTCGTGGTGCTCAATGATGGTGATGTTGGCACATCGCAAGCTGCGAGGCAGGCGCACTGTGGAAACAGCGTGAGGGGCTGCGGGATGACGGTGTGAGGACCCCTGCCACCTCACCTAATGCAGCCTTTGCTGTGACCCAGGCCCTGGGAGAGTCCCTGTCCTTAGACGCAGCCAGCTCACCTCTCTGCTTGTAGCAATAGCAACAGCATTGCTATCCAGACAGAGCCTCTCTCTGTCGCCCAGGCTGGAGTGCAGTGACATCATCTCCACTCACTAACCTCTGCCTCCCAGGTTTAAGCGATTGTCCTGCCTCAGCCTCCCGAGTAGCTGGGATTACAGGTGCATACCACCATGTCCAGCTAATTTTTGTATTTTTAGTAGAGACGAAGTTTCCCCATATTGGGCAGGCTGGTCTCAAACTGCCGACCTCAGGGGATTCACCCTCCTCAGCCTCCCAAAGTGCTGAGATTACAGGCATGAGCCACTGAGCCTGGCCTGCTATCCAACACATGATTTATGCCAGCTGCTTGATATACATTATCTCTAATCGAATCCTGGCAGGTGGGCATAATTATTCTCATTTTATAGAGGAGAAAAATCAAGATTCAGAGAGGTGAAGTTGCTTGCCTAAGCTCCTACAACCGGGAGGTTGTGGGTGTATGACTGCACATCCCGTCCGTCTGACTCCAAGGCCCCAACTTTTGTCCCCACCCTCCCCGCTCCTGATGTTTTCCACGCATCCCCTCAACTTGTCCCACCATCGCCACTTTGAACCACATCTCTGGTCCCCAACCCCTTCCACAATCAAGACCACCCCTTCCCCACCACCCCGGGCCGGGTTCCCCCTCTGGAACTCCTACACTGGGGGCTGGATGTGCTGCCCCAGCCGGAAACGAGGCAGCTGGTGCCAGCGGTGACACAGCGCGAGGAGAGGGTGAGGGGTCGCACAGCCCAGGTGATGAAGGCTGGCGATGCCATCTTCACCAGCATGATGTCATTGCGGTGGTCTTTGTTGGGGAGGCTGTTGTTGAAGCCGGGATGGGGGAAGGACTCGGTGGCTGTCCGGGTCTGCTCACAGCCATCCCGCCGCTGGAGGTTGTGCTTCCCCAGGTGAACTATGTAGCTGCTGAGGTGGGAGAGGCCGTGGTTGGAGGAGGAAGGTGGGAAAAGACACGAGGTGCGGGGAGACATGGGCAGGAGAGGTGAGTGACACCTTTGAGGGTGAAGAAACATCCCTCTGCTTCCAGCCTCTTCCGTGTGCCCCAGCCATAGCTCCATCCCAACCCCATTCATCCCCCTACCTTCAATCCCAGCTCGAGCCCATCAGCCTTACTGACAGTGCCCGTCCAGTCTCTGATCCCCTTCCCGCACCCGTCTCCCCAGCTCCTCTCCATCCATCTCTGCATTCCCAGCCCCCTCCCGGCCCCGCCCCAGCCCCCGCACCCACGGCTTGCGGCAGTGGGCTGCTGTCAGGAGCCATCTGGGGGCGATGAGGGTCGCCCCACAGAGCAGCCGCGTCTTCTCGAACAGGGCTGCCTGCCAGGGCTGGGAGTGAGGCTTGCACTCAAACCCCTTGATGATCCTGGTCTCTCCCCCTACGAGCCCTGGAGGGGGTGAGAGCAAAAGGAGGTGCTCAGGAAGGAGAGGTGATAGACCAGGAGGTCCCAGAAATGGGGGTGGGGAGGAGAGAAGGAGTGGGGGTGGTCTGGGCCCTCGCCTGGTGTCCCTCTGGTTTGCACACTGGATGCTGGGGTTGGGTGTTAAAGGATGAAAATACTTCCATAGGGTCGGGCGCAGTGGCTCACGCCAGTAAACCCAGCACTTTGGGAGGCTAAGGTGAGAGGATTGCTTGAGCCCAGGAGTTTAAGACCAACCCGGGCAAACATAGTGAGATCCCCATCTCTACAAAAAATTAAACAATTAGCCTAGCTTGGTGGTAGGCGCCTGTGGTCCCAACTATTGGGGAGGCTGAAATGGCTTAAGGATTTCTTAAGCCCATGACAGCACCACGGTACTCCAGCCTGGACAACAAAGTGAGACCTTGTCTCTGGAAAGCAAAAACAAAAACAAACTTCCAGACTGGTTGGTCGGTAGTCCCTGTCCTGTTCGATTTGAGTGACGCTCCCCCCGACTCCAGCTTCCCCGGCCCTCCCCTGGGACCCCCTAGGACTCCCTTGGCCTCTCCTCTTTTGGCATCTAAAGAGATTGTCTGAAAGGGCGTGCAGGACCTCATGGCAGCTGCTCCCAGTTCAGAGGCCGTGTGGCTTGTTCTGTGATTTGGAATCGGCCTGTCATGGTCCAGACACAGAGGGTTAGGGGATCCCAGAGATTCGAGAGGGAGGCTCCTGCCCTGCCCCATTCCCTGCCGTACCTGTCACCAGAGCAAGCATGATTAACTGCAGAATCCTCATGGCCTGGAAGGGGTAGGGGCGGGCCCCAGGTTCCTCTGGGAACAAGGAGGAACATGGCCGCATCACTTGACGGGGAAGTCAGGGGCTGGCTCTTGCCCCCTCCTTTCTCCCACACCTACTCCTGCGCCCCACTTGGGAGAAACAAGGTTGGGAAAACTCCCTGTTTCTCACAGCACTCAGACATCCATACACTTAAAATATATCTCAGGTGTCGAGGGTGGCCTTGGAGGGGGCCTGGTCGCAGCTAGAAGCTGCCAGGATACCAAGGACCATGTGGAGGTTGTTGGGAGGGCTTTGACCCGGCTAGCCATGGGCTGGCCCCATTCAAGTCGGCCATGGGACCTCCTTGGCGCATTTCAGAGGATGTTTCCCTTCTTGCCTTGAGAGCTGGCCAGGCCCCAGCAGCTTGGGGTGGAAGGACAAGGGGAACCAGGCCCCGTTCCGTAGCCACCCCTTTTTCATTGTCTTCATGGCAGGGTGATATGGCCTTTGAGGGCTGCTGGTGGTGGGGGGTGGGGGGCAGGGAGCGCAGCCCCAGACAATGTCTGGGCCTCCTGTCACCCGACTTGCTGAACCCCTGCCCCTTTGAAGGACAGCCAGGCAGAGCTGGGCGGGGCTGCTCGAGGGCAGGGCCAGTGCCCTTAGCTGCCCTGTCCGGCGGAGGTGGGAGCAGAGGGCCGGCTCAGCAGCTGAAGCCACGGAGATCAGAGGTAACTGAGGCTGGGGCCAGCCGTTGAAGGTGAGAGGCGCAGAGAGAGGCTAGGAACCCCCACCCAAGCAGAGAAGGACAGAGCAGAGGGAGAAATGGGTGCCCGACGGGGACAGGTGTCCTTGGGGAGGGCTGACACCTGGAGTGAGGGGCTTCCCTTTCCTCCTGGACTCACGGGATCTGGGGCTGGGGCTCTGGGGGCCCGGCGGTGGCGGCAGCGGCTGCAGCAGGTAGGTTGGGTTGGAGTGCCAGGTGCCAGGCACCAGGCAGGCGGGCAGGCGGGGGGTGGCCCCGGGCGGGCCCAGGATGACTGGCCTCCAAGCCCTGCCTTAATGCCCCGGGGCGGGGTGTGTGTGGGGGCCCTCCCCGAAGGCCTCTGAGGCACTGCCTGCCTGCCTGTGCCACCTCTCCAGCCCCTCTTCTCCCTGCGTCTTGGTGTCCCTCTGTCTGTCTGTCTGTCTGTCTGCAACCTTCCTTTCCCTGCCCTGAGTCTCTGAATCTGCGTCTCGCCCCATGGGTCATTCCCTGTCGTTTGGTAATTCTGTGCGTGTGTGATTTTTCTCTTCCTGTCTCTACGTGTCTGTCTGCCTTTCTCTGTCCTTGTCCCTGTCTTCACCTCCACACTTCTCTCTCCGTCTGGCTCTGGGTGGCCCTTTCTCTAATTCCTTCTGTCTCTGTGTCTCTCAGTCAGTCTCTCTGACTGCATCTGTCTTGCAATGTCTCGAAATCTCTCTCCTTCCATCTAATCTCCGTCTCTCTCTTTCCTTCTGTCCCAGCCACTCCCTCTCCACAGCCCCAGCCCAGGTGGGCCCCTGGCCTCCCCTAGGCCGCTCCCTTCTCCTTTGCAAGGGGGGGTGCTGGGGTGTCACAGAGGTGGGGCTGCTGCCAGGCACAGGGGCAGGACCGAGGAGGGTTGGGGAGGCAGGTCAGGGCCTGTGGAAGCCGAGTTTAGGAAAGGGAACCGAGTCCTCGGCTGCACCCCACCCCAGGGCTCCTCTGGGGCCTCACTTCTCGGCCGACCCTTCCCCTGCCCCCTTCTCCCTGCCTCCCAGGCAGCCCGAGTCTCCATGTTCACTTACTGGCTCCTGCGAGACTCCTGCCTGATGACTCCCCGTCCTGCAGCCAACTCAACCTCTGCATCTGCAAAACCCGAGCACGGACTCCTGCTTCTCCCAGCTCGTCTGTTTTCACCCAGGTCCTTTCCCTTGGCTTTCCTCCCCTCTCTCCCCTAACCAGATGTGGAGCAAGGCAGGGGAGGGCCTAGATTCTGCCAGCAGCCAGCCCTGGCCTCAAACCTAGGTGCTTCCGTTCCCTACCACTATGACTACCCTTATGACGTGGGGACAAGGGACTCCACCCCTGCGAGGCTCAGTTTCTTCATCTGAGAGATGGGGGTGACAGACCTGTGCAAGATTGCAGGGGAGGTTGAGATCAGGCCTCCAGGAGGGTCCATTTGGAAAGAGCAGACTGCAGGGGGGCTCAGCAAATGTACCTCTGCTATTAAGATCACCCCTCCCTCCTCCAGGTCCCCTTCAGTGCATGAGGGGAGATGTTCTCTCCTCACTTCCCGAGTCCCAGTGGAGACAGAATCCAAGGGTTGGGCGGGAGAATTTTAAGATGTAGGCTCTTGCTTTCCAAGGCAGCAGCCCACCCTTCATCATCGCCTACACATTAGAACAAAGCCGATTAAAGATACAACATTAAAGATACAACGTATCCTTGATTAAACGTATCCACATTAAAGATACAACGTATCCTTGATTACAAGAAAGTAAACTGCCTTTGGCTAGTGGAAAGAATGTTGCGTTTTATGGACATTGAATTAAACGTCATGAATGTTGATTTGGCAGCTCTCATCTGCTATTTTGGAGCTAACGACTTTCTTTTTTCTTTTTCTTGGGTTGTTTGTGGACCACTGAAAAGCTGATAAGCTCTGAGCACTGTTTCTATCACACTGGGTGAAAAACATGGCTCTTATTACTGGGTTTTTGTTTTGAGATAGGGTTTCACTTTATTGCCCAAGCTGGAGTGCAGAGGGCTGATCTCGGCATATTGCAGTCTCTACCTCCCTGGCTTGGGTGATCTTCCCATCTCAGCCTCTCAAGTAGGGGACTACAGGCACATGCTACCACACCCAGCTAATTTTTTGTATTTTTTTTTTTTTTTTTTTTTTGAGACAGAGTCTCACTCATCACCAGGCGCCAGGCTGGAGTGCAGTGGCGCAACCTCGGCTCACTGCAGCCTCTGCCGCCCGGGTTCAAGCAATTCTCCTGCCTCAGCCTCCCGAGTAGCTGGGAGTACAGGCGCACGCCACCACGCCCAGCTAATTTTTTTGTATTTTTAGTTGAGACGGAGTTTCACCATGTTGACCAGGATGGTCTCGATCTCTTGACCTTGTGATCCGCCCGCCTCGGCCTCCCAAAGTGCTGGGATTACAGGTGTGAGCCACCGCGCCCGGCCCAATTTTTTGTATTTTTATAGTGACAGGTTTCACCATGTTGCCCAGGCTGATCTTGAACTCCTGAGCTCAAGCAACCCTCCAACCTTAGCCCCTCAGCCTCCCAAAGAGCTGGGCTTACAGGCGTGAGCCACTGCACACGCCTATATTATTATAAGTAACTTTTTCTACTCTATTTCTAAGTGACTGCTCAGGGAAAATCCTCATCCTATTTGAGCTCTTTCTTTTCTTTTCTTTTCTTTTCTTTTCTTTTCTTTTCTTTTCTTTTCTTTTCTTGAGATGAAGTCTCCATCACCCAGGCTGGAGAATGATGGTCCGATCTCGGCTCACTGCAGCCTCTGCCTCCCTGGTTCAATCGATTCTCCTGTCTCAGCCTCCTGAGTAGTTGGGATTACAGGAATGTGCCACCATGCCTGGCTAATTTTTGTATTTTTAGTAGAGATGGGGTTTCACCATGTTGGCCAGGCTGGTCTCAAACTCCTGGTCTCAGGTGATCCATCCACCTCGGCCTCCCAAAGTGCTGGGATTAAAGGCGTGTGCCATCATGCCCAGCTAATTTTTTATTTTTATTTCTATTTTTATATTTTTGTAGAGATAGGGTTTCACCATGTTGGCCAGGCTAGTCTCGAACTCCTGACCTCAGGTGATCGACCTGCCTTGGTCTCCCAAAGTGTTGGGATTACAGGCGTGAGCCACTGTGCCTGGCCTTCTTTGGGCTCTGTTTCCACACCTATGAGATAAGGAAACCACTGAGTCCTTCTTCCAGTCTCAGCTAGCATGGGACATCAAATGAACAGACATGGCCTCTCCTTCATTTATATTTATTCCAGACCTTTGCACACTTCTCTCACCCCACTCATGGGTCTTAGAAGGGCTGGTGGGAGTTAAAGTTCCAAGAAGTTCCCCAGGCCAACAAGAGTGGAGCTAGGGGAAGTGATGGAGGAGGTACTGGTGCTCTGAGGGTCAGAGTGGCACCCAAGCTAAGGGGTGGAGGTGGAGGATACAGGTCAGCTGTTCCTCATGGTCATCCGGATCCAGTCCACATACTTGCACACATAGGTGTAGACTCCAGGGATGCCATCTTGTCCACAAGGCCCCACAGACCCCCAGGACACCAGACCTTGAAGGACTCCACCACACACCAGGGGGCCCCCAGAGTCCCCCTGGAAGGGAAGAGAAGTACTGTCTGAACAAGGGAGACATCTTATGCCTGTTTTCCTCCCCAACCCTCCAACCCAGTCCTGGGCCTTGGAGAGGGCTCCAAGCCTGGTCATCAGAAAAAAGAGTACAATCACTTTCCCAGAGGACAATGGCAATGGCTAGCCAATAGAGAAGAGCCACTGTCTCTAGGGGTGAATCCCAGGGAAGAAGGGTAGAACTCCATAAAGAACAGAGGTTCTCCCAAGGACAATGACTGGGGCCCTGACCAATGAGGAGAGAGAGCACAATCATCAATGACCAATCCCAAGGGAGGATGTCAGGACTCCATAGAGTAGAGCATTTTCTCGAGGACAATGGCTGGGACCCTGACCAATGAGGAGAGAGAGGACGATCACCAATGAGCAATCTCAGGGGAGGAGGGTGGGACTCCATAAAGAATAGAGGTTGTCTCATGGACAATGACTGGGGCCCTGACCAATGAGGAAAGAGAGCACATTCATCAGTGACCAATCCCAGGGAAGGTGGGTAGACTCCGCAAAGAGCATAGTGTTCTCTCAAGGACAATGGCTGGGGCCCTGTCCAATGAGGACAGAGAGCACCATCTTTGAGTCTCTCTCAGTCTGGGACAGCACCAACCAGAGGATGGTATGGGAAAGACTTAGAGCCCCAGAAACAGCTGGTTCCCTGTCTGGACCCCAGTCCTCTCTGTGTCTTTTGCTGCCTCTCTCTGTGCCTCCTGCCCCTTCTTTCCTTCTCTATTCCCTTCCTCCCTCTTCTCTCCTTGACCCTCCCCCTCTTCCATTCCCTGGTCTTCCCTCCTATTCCTTCTCTCCCTCCCTTATCCTGGGCCTCCTCTCCAGTTTTTTTTAGACAGATTCTGTTGTCAGGCTGGAGTGCAGAGGCGATCTCTGCTTATTGCAACCTCCACCTGCCAAGTTCAAGCGATTCTCCTGCCTCAGCCTCCCAAGTAGCTGAGACCACAGGCATGCACCACCATGCCTGCCTAATTTTGGCATTTTTAGTAGATTCAGGTTTCACCATGTTGGCCAGGCTGTCCTTAAACTCCTGACCTCAAGTGATCCACCCGCCTCAGCCTTGCAAAGTGCTGGGATTACAGGCATGAGCCACTGTGCCTGGCATCTCTCCTCCTTTTTGACCCCATCTCTCTCCAGCATCCCCTTTCCCTGACTCATCCTCCATCAGTTCCTCTCCTGCTTCCAGCCTCTCCCCTTCCCTTCCTGTCCTGGTGACCACACACGCTGCCTGCACTGGCTCACCTGGCAGGCGTCCTGCCCCTTCACACCGCCTGCACACACCATGTTGCTCGTGATTCTCCCGGGGTACACGTTACTGCAGGTGGCATGGGAGATGATGGAGAGGTTGAGGCACTGGAGCAGATCCGGGAATGGGTCTGGAAAGGGAACATCGTGCTGCAGGGTTCTCTACAGCTCCCCACTTTGAGGCCATGTCCCTCCCCCCTGGATGTGGCCCATCCAAGTCAATACCACTGCCCCCCGCCAACCTGTACTACAATCCTGAAACCCCCAAGTTACATATTTATGACTTAATTTCATCCGACTCATGACCCCAGATGATTGACAGTCTCTTTGACCTTTGACATTTGACTCTGAGTGGCATAACTCAAGACGCTCCTTGTCTCTCCAGCCTCAGAGACAACAAATCCAGACGTGACCCTCTGCCCCCACCCAGTGACAGATACTGTGACCTTTGACCTTCTATCTTATTACCTTATGATCCCAGCTTGATCTCATATCTTCTGTCTCCTGACCCCATGTCCCTGTGTTCACCTTAACCTCCAGCCTCAGCTCTGCATCTTCCAAACCTCACTGCTTCCAACTCCAAAGTCTCCTCTGATCCCAGTTTATTCAACCCCAGGCTCCATGACCCCAAACCTCGGGCCGCACACCCCAGATGCTATGACTTCCAATCTCAGATGTGTGATTTTTGATAGAATCCCAATTTCCATCCTCAGATTCTGACCAGATTGTACAACCTCTGGATCCCATGACCTTAATTCTACAGTGACCTCTGACCCCAGAGACCATGACCCACAAGGCCCAGATCCTATTTCTATATAAATATGCCTTTTGCTCCCGTGTGAGGAGCCCTGACACACTCTGACCTCTGACCATATCTCTGACCTCTGATCCCTGACTTCCTACCCCGTCCCTTAACTCCTTTGACTCCCAAGACCCCAATCCACCTCGATCTCTGATCCGGAACCACATGACCCCGATGTTCCTTCCATCCCACACCAGGACCTTTTACCCACCCTTCCTCTGAGGTGTCGACCTCTCACCCTGCATCCCAGACTTGTACCTACCCTGACCCCTGACCCCCGACCCCAGGCCCCTTACTCCACGGGTGGTTGGTGATGCCCCATCCTGAGACGTGGCACTTGGTGCCAGTGGTTGCACAGTCACTGGGCAGGGGCAGAGGTTGAACACTGCTGGTTATGCGGGCGGGCAGGCCCAGCCGCAGAAGCCGGAGGTCGTGCTCATGGTTCCTTGAGGCTCCCTGGTAGCCGGGGTGGGTCACGGAGAAGCCGCTGCGCCGGATCTGCTCGGTCCAGTCGAGCTTGCTGAGGCTGTGCTCCCCCAGGCGCACCCAGTACCTGCTGTGGGTGGCGGTGGCTCAGCGGGTGGCAAGCGGGCAGCCCCCACCTCGTACCCCTCCACGGACACGCCCGGGTCCTCCTGCTCCTCCCCGCTGCTCTGCCTCTCACTGTCTGTCCTCTCACCCATGCCTCTCATTCTCCAAGTCTCCCTTGCAGGCTCTCATCCCTGACCTCTGTCACCCTCTTTCTGTCTTGGGTGTTCACGCTGTTTTTACTCCCATGCCCTGCATCTGTGTCTCTGCACAGTCTTGGCTCACTGCAGACTCCACCTCCCAGGTCCAAGCAATTCCCCTGCCTCAGCCTCCCTAGTAGCTGGGATTACAGGCACCTGCCACCACACCCGACTACTTTTTGTATTTTTAATAGAGATGAGGTTTGACCATGTGGGTCAGGCTGGTCTCGAACTCCTGACCTCGAGTCATCTGCCTGCCTAGGCCTCCCAAAGTGCTGGGATCACAGACATGAGCCACTGTGCCTGGCCTCGATTTCTGATTCTCTTGGCTGGTGAAGCTCACAAAGGCAGGGACATCAGTGGGCCTTGTTCACTGCCTTCCTCCCACCACCTGGCATGGGGCATGTGCTGTCCACGCTGCTGACTGAATGAATGAGTGGGAGATGAATGGCCTCTCTCCATCCTGCTGCTGGCACTCTCTGTCCCTGAGTCTCTTTGTTTCTTTGCATCTAAGCTCCCCTTTCACAAAAAAGTTACAGGCCAGGCACAGTGTGGCTCATGCCTGTAATCCCAACACTTTGGGAGGTCAAGGCAGGAAGAATGCTTGAGCTGAGGAGTTTGAGACCAGCCTGGGCAACATAGTGAAACCCCGTGTCTACAAAACAATTAAAAATTAGCCGGGTGTGGTGGCACGGGGCTGTAGTCTCAGCTCCTCAGGAGGCTGAGGTGTGAGGATCACTTGAGCCCAGGACATTGAGACTTCAGTGAGCCAAGATAGCATCACAGCACTGCAGCCTGGGTGACAGACAGCAAGACTGTCTCCAAAAAAAAAAAGAAAAGAAAAGAAAAAAAATTCCAGAGCAACAGTCCACTGAGGCCCAGATAGGCACCAGGCATAATCTCTGAGGTTGCACAGAGTTTGGGTCATGCTGGCCGGGCACAGTGGCTCACACCTGTAATCCCAACCCTTTGGGAGACCAAGGCGGGTGGGTCTTTTGAGGCCAGGAGTTCGAGACCAGCCCAGCCAACATGGCAAAACCCATCTCTAGAAAAAATACAAAAATTAGCTGGACGTGGTGGCAGGTGCCTGTAATCCCAGCTACCTGGGAGGCTGAGGCAGGAGAATCACTTGAACCCAAGAGGCAGAGGCTGCAGTGAGCTGTGATAGCACCATTGCACTCCAGCCTGGGCTGTCTCCAAAAAGAAAAAAAACAAAAAAAAAAAGAGTTTGGGTCAGACATGGGCCCAGGGCCCAGACTGGGTCATGGGATGGCTGGGGAAGCGGCAGTCATCATATAGGAAAGAAGGGGGTACATGTAGTAACAGGAGGGGCAGGTGGGCAGTTTCCAGGATCCTCCCTGGCCCTCCGCCCCCCACACCTCACTCCACCCAGCACCACTCCAAGGCCTCTGCTAAGGAAGTTCCACTCCTGTTCTAACCTCAGACTCTCTTGTTGCAGGACCAGCTTCTTCCCCATGGGCACTGCCCTCCCTTGTGATCCTAACCCCAGCACTCGCCTTCCCATAGTCCTCCCTTCGCCCACCCTAGGAAGGGGCTCAGCCTGGGGCTTACCTGCCACTGCAGTGAGCCGCTGTGAGGACCCACCTGCGGTCTATAAGGACACCCCCGCAGTGCAGCCTGGTGCCCTGAAACAGCCCCACCTGCCACGGCTGTGAGTTAGGCCCACACTCGGTGCCATTGTAAATCTTCGATGTGGTTGCCTGGCTGAGCCCTGGGGACAGACAGAGGCACGGGTCAGAGAGAGGAAGAGAAGACAGTGTGATGGAGACACACACACAGAGAAACAGGCAGGAGAGAGACCCAGACATGGTGGCGGGTGCCTGTGATCCCATCGAAATCCCTATAGAAAAAAACCGTGAAATACCAAAGAGAACAGGGAGAAAGATGCTTACACTTGGGAGGGAAATGGCGAGACAGAGATTCAGAGAGGAATGGAAGGGAAGAGGGATCGAAATATAGGGGAGGCCGAGGTGAGCAGTGCCGTGAGAGCTGCAGGTGAATGGAGGCACAGAGAAACCCCTTCCCCTCCCACCACCAGGCTGGGGCCAGAGCTGAGATGGGGAGAAGGGGCCTCCTCTTGGGGGATGGAGGGACGCAGCCCCAGTCCTGCCCTCTCCCTACTCCAGCAGAACTCACCAAGAACACACAGGAGCAAAAAGATGCTGGCCTTCATGGTAGATCACCTCCAAAGTCTGGGGGCAAAAGGGGAATATCAGAGGTTGCCCTTTTCCCCATGTCCCCCACCTCTGCCCTCTCTGCTTCTCTTTGAAGGTCACCAAGGGGATGACCTTTTGTCCTCTCTCTACCTGCTCCCCTGCATGCCACTGCCTCATTGGCAGTCACCTACCTCCTTCTCACCTGGTCTCTTTGTCTGCCGGATCCTCGACGTGGCTGTCGTGGCTGTCACGGTTCGGCCCGTCTGAGTCGCTGCTATCCCTCTGTCCATCTACCTGCCTGTCCTCTCATCTGCCAGCCACTCCACCAGCCAGCTCTCCCACTCTGCACCTGGCTCCTCAGCCACCTGTCATGTTGCTCAACCTGTCCCCTTCCTCCTGTCTGTTGCTGCAGACAGACCACTGACAAAGAAGCTCTTAACTCTGTTTGTCCGGGGCGCATCCCATTTCCGGGTTGAGGGAAGGGGACCAGGAAGACACGGGTGGGGCGTCCTGCAATTCGGCAGAAACTCTTCTTAGCTAATCACACTTAATTAAGCTTTAGAGCTAAATGGAGTGGAGAGGGAGGAAAGGACCCAGGGTGGGAAGACCCAGCCCCGCTCCCTCTCTCCTAGGCAAGCCAGTCTGCAGCCCCAGGACTTATGACTCAAGGTGACTGGGGAGCTGGGTTCTAATCCCGACTTCAGTGACAAAGGAGGGTGGGGAGACCTTGGCCACCTGGGGCCTGTCCCCATGCAGTGCAGAGGAGGGGCAGGGGGAAGGAGACACTGTGAAAGCAGGAGAGTGGATGGGAGAGGCAGGAAGGCTGACCTGGAGAGAGTCCCAGAAAGAGAAGAGATAAAGGAACAGACTTCCAAACAGGTGATCAAGCAGAGGCAGAAGAGTTTCTGAACTGAGTTCCACAGTGTTATATGTATATATGAAGTTGAGCAATCCAATTCCATAAAGTGTTTCTTTGCATAAGAACTTTTATTGCTTACATAAAACCCACAGAGAAAAAAGACACAGGGAAGGAGAAATGGCCAAAAGAGAGAGAGAAAAAAAATGAAAGAGAGAGAGGATGAATCATAGGACAAGGGAACTTTGTGCTGTTTGCTTTTTGCTTGGAGATAGAATCTTGTTCTCTTGTCCAGGCTGCAGCCTCCGCCTCCTGGGTTCAAGCTGTTCTCGTGCCTCAGCCTCCCAAGTAGCTGGGATTACAGGCACATGCCACCATGGCCGGCTAATTTTTGTATTTTTGGTAGAGATGGGGTTTCACCATGTTGGCCATGGTGAAACTCCTGGCCTCAAGCGACTCGCCCATCTCGGCCTCCCAAAGTGCTGGGATTACAGGTGTGAGCCACTGTGCCTGGTCCCTGGGCTGGTTTCTTGGAATTTTTGCTTCATTTGAGAGTAATGGAAGGAGAGAAAGAAGGAGGGAGAGGGGACAGAGAGAGAAAATGAGAACAAAAAGGGAATCAGACTCAGAGGAAGGTAGATTGAGGAACAAACCAAGAGAAAAGCAGAAAGACAGAGCAAAACTTAAAAAAACCCAGAACAAAACAGAGGAGAGGAAACCCCCACCCTGTGACTTCACTTTCTCTCTGTGTCTCCAGTCTCTGTCCCTGTCTTATTTTCAGAATCACAGAACCTTAGCTTTTGATTTGCTCTTAGAAACTACATAACTGGTTTAACACATCACTGGTCAGTGGTGATGGGTGTTGATAACCCCTGGTCCCCACAAAGCCTCCTGCTGGCTGTTAGCACTTTCCTTCCTTGGGCAGACAGGAAAAAGCACCATGACTGTCCTTCCTCTGGAAAGGACACAGCTCACACAATCACAGCACAAAAACGGTGCTTCTTCCTTTTTCTGGTATCAAGTTTTACAATAAACCTCAAATGAATAAGCAAAAAAAAAAAAACAAAAAAAAACAAAACCCAAACACTACCTAACTCAATCTCTCTCTCTCTCTCTTTTTTTTTTTTTTTTTTTGTGGATTTTTAGGGAATCAGGTTTACTGAGGTGGAATTTATATCCAGTAAAATTGAATACAAAAAATGAGGCAGGGTCCCTGATTTTAAGGAGCATTCACACAAATTAAATATTACCATGCGTAATTAGTAACAATGTGTTGTGTACTTGAAGATTACTGAGACAGAGTAGGGTTTAAGTGCTCTCACTACAAGTAAATATAGGTATGGGCTGGGTATGGTGCCTCATGCCTAGAATCCTAGCACTTGGGGAGGCTGATGTGGGAGGATGGATTGAGGCCAGGAGGTAGAGACCAGCCTGGGTAACATAGTGAGACTCCATTTCTACAACAAAAAATAAAAAAATTAGCCAGGTATGGTGACACATGCCTGGAGTCCTAGCTATGTGGGAGGCTGAGGTGGGAGGATCACTTGAGCCCAGGAGTTCGAGGCTACAGTGAGCTATGATTGCACCACTGCACTGCAGCCCGGGTAACAGAGTGCGACCCTGTCTCAAAAAAAAAAAAAAAAAAAAAAAGATTAAATGTAAGTATATGAGACAATGCATCTATGAATGAGCTCAATTTAACCATTCCATAATGTTATATATTTCAATTTTTTGTGTTGTGCAAATATATACAATTTTAGTGTTGATTTAAAAATAAATATGTAATTTTTATTTGAAAAATTTCACCCTTCAGGTTCACTGGGTCTCAAAAGATGAAGTCAGTCACCCAAAGTGGCAGAACTGGAGGGCGAACCACTTTACAGTCTGTATTCTTTATCATTATCTAAATAAATGAATGAACAAATAAATGACTAACTGAATTAGTAAGTACAGACACGAGTAGATGAATCATATATTTTTAAATATTTATTTTTAAATTAACACATTAAAATTGTATATATTTAGGATACATAACACAAAATTTTGAAATACGTAACATTATGGAATGGCTAAATCAAGTTAATTCATACATGTATTGTCTCATTGGATCAATGTTTCCACAGGTTTAAAAGAAAGAGAATAGCTAGCCGGGCGCGGTGGCTCACGCCTGTAATCCCAGCACTTTGGGAGGCTGAGGCGGGCAGATCACCAGAGGTCGGGAGTTTGAGACCAGCCTGACCAACATGGAGAAACCCTGTTTCTACCAAAAATACAAAATTAGCTGAGTGTGGTGGCCTATGCCTGTAATCCCAGCTACTCCAGAGGCTGAGGCAGGAGAATCGCTTGAACCCAGGAAGTGGGGGTTGCGGTGAGCTGAGATCGCGCCATTGCACTCAGCAATACAGACTGTATGATTCCAAAAGCTATTCTCTTTTTTAATTTTTTTTATTTTTGAGATAGAGTTTGGCTCTTCTTGCCCAGGCTGGAATACATATACACCGTGGAATGACTAAATTGAGCTAATTAACATATGCGTCCCTGACATCCTTATTTTGGGTGCATGTGGTAAGAACACTTAAAATCTGCTCTCAGCAATTTTTGAGTCCCATAGTCCCTGCTTATCCAGGGAAAATATGTTCCGACATCATGGAGAGTACCTATCATAAAATTTAATTTATAAATTAGGCCTAGTAAGAGATTAACCACAATAACGAATCATAATACAGTAAAACAATTATAACAATGCACTGTAATAAAATTGTGTGTATGTGGTCTCCCTCTCTCAAAATATCTTATTGTACTGTGTTGTACCCACCTATTGTGGGACTGCGGTTGACCACAGGTACCTGCACTGTGGAAAGGAAACCCCAAATAAGGAGGGACTGCTGTCTATGATACAGCGTTATTAACTGGAGTTACCATGTTGTACTAATACCATACATCTCTTAAACTTATTCCTCCTGCACTACAGGTACATGCCATCATGCCTGGCTAATTTTTAAATTTTTTTGTAGAGATGAGGTTCTCACTGTGTTGCCCAGACTCGACTCAAATTCCTAGGCTTAATCGATTCTCTCACCTTGGCCTCCTGAAGTGCTGGGATTATAAGTGTGAGCCACTGTGACTGGCCAGCAACTTCTTATAAAGTTAAATGTATGTTGGCCAGGTGTGGTGGCTCACGCCTATAATCCAAGCACTTTGGGAGGCTGAGGCGGGTGGATCACCTCAGGTCAGGAGTTCAAGACCAGCCTGACCAACATGGTTAAACCCGGTCTCTACTAAAAATGCAAAAAATTAGTTGGGCATCGTGGTGTGTGTCTGTAATCCCAGCTACTCAGGAGTCTGAGGCAGGAGAATTGCTTGAACCCGGGAGGCAGAGGTTGCAGTGAGCCAAGATCATTTTTGTCCAGCCTGGGCAGCAAGAGCAAAACTCCGTCTCAAAGAAAAACAAAAAAAGTTAACAGTATGCTTATCATACAATCCAGCAATTCCACTTCAAGGTGTCTTCCCAAGAGAAAGGAAACCATATGTCCACACGATGATTTGTACATGAATATTCATAGCAGCCTTATTTGTAATTGCTGGTAACTAGAAACCACCCAAATATACAACTAGTGAATGGATAAACAGGTTGTAGTGTTCCATACTACGGAATACTGCTCAGCAATAGAAAGGAATGAACTTAAACTTTTTGTAGAGATGGGTGTCTCATGATATCGTCAAGGCTGCCAAGGAGTTCATCAAAACCTGATTTCACGCCTGGGGTCCTTAAACCCAATGAAGCCACCATTGCCATGGAGAAGGCCCCTGACCATGATAATACTGATTGGAGGCTCTCTGGAGGAAAAAAAAACTGACTGTAAGTATAAATAGGATAGAGAGGACCCACTCCTACTCCAAAATATATCCAGTAAGCATTAAAAAAAAAAAAAAAAGATAAAATTTCAACATAGTATGGGTATACCACAACTTGTTTATCCATTCACCAGTTGTCATGTATTTGGGTGGTTTCCAGTCTCTGGCAATTGCAAATAAGGCTGCTATGAACATTCATGTCCAAGTTACCATGTGGACGTGTTTTTCTTTCTCCTGGGAAGACATCTTGAAGTGGGGTTGCTGAATTGTATGATAAGCATACGTTTAACTTTATAAGAAGTTACCGGCTTGGTGCAGTGGCTCACACCTATAATCCCAGCATTTTAGGAGGCCAAGATGGGAAGATCGCTTGAGCCCAGGAGTTTGAGACCGCTCTGGGCAACATAGTGAGGCCCTCATCTCTACAAAAAAAAAATTTGAAAAATAAGTCAGTCGTGGTGGCATTCACCTGTAGCCCGCCCAGGGTACTCAGGAGGCTAAGGTGGGAGGATCACTTGAGCCCAGGAGATTTAGGCTGCAGCTGGACGTGATTGAGCCACTTTACTCCAGCTTGGGCAACAGAGGGAGACTGTATCCAAACACTCCCCCAAAACAAAACAAGAAAACCCTGCTGGTGCCTGAGTGCTCCCTGGAACAGGGAGCTAATGCCTGTTTGAGACCAAGCAATAGCCACAGAGTGAGATCCTTCCCGTGAGAGCAGATGGTGGCATCAGGATGTGTGAGACACACGGAGAAGTCTGGGCCCAGATGCGCGAACCAGGGCCACTGGAAACGGGGTTGCAGCTTCTTACTCCAGTTCCTAAACGCCTTGAAGCTTCTGACTTAGGCTGGTTAAATCTCTAACAGAGGGTTCAGGAGGTCTCAGCAAATGCAGCCTCCAGCTCAAAGAGCATGCCCCCCAGCCGGCGGCAGGGCAGTGAGCAGCAAGGCAAGAAGAGAAATATCCTGGTGGTGGAGCTGGTGCCGGTCATCAGCTAGATCCCTGCTCACGGCACTCCCTCTGCAGTCCCCCACAGAGGCAGAACAGGACCCTTCGGTGAGTGTGTGGCATCATGGGTCTTGACATCTGAACCAAATGTCAGATGGGAAGATCCATCCCATTTTTGAAGATGGCCACAGCATCACCTTCAAGATCCAACTCAAAAGTCCCCTCCTTCAGGAAGCCTGACCTGGGTTTCTTATCTCCTCATTTTTCCTGCCACCTGTCTGCTTCTCCCTTTTTATCACTTAACCTCTTAGAATGAAAACGTGGGCCTGCTAATGGAAAAGCCAGACTGTAAAATATTATAAAGAGATTTATTCTGAGCCAATAGAAGTGACCACGGCCTGAGGAACAGAGTCTCACGGGGTCCTGAGAAAGTGCACACTGGGACTGCGTTTTGGCTTTATGCATTTTAGGGAGGCAGAAGTTACTGGCAAAGTCATACATCAGTGCATGGAAGGCATACATTGGTTTGGCCCCAAAAGTGAGAGAGCTTGAAGCATGGGCTTACAGGTTATACGTGGGTTCAGACATTCTTTCATTTGCAGTTGGTTAAGGGAGTCAAGCTGTGTCTAAAAATTTAGAGTCAGCAGAAAGGAACTTCTGTTGTTTTTGAGCTGGAGTTTCACTCTTGTTGCCCAGGATGGAGTGCAGTGGCGCGATCTCGGCTCACTGCAACCTCCGCCTCCTGGGTTCAAGCAATTCTCCTGCCTCAGCCTCCCGAGTAGCTGGGATCACAGGCGTGCGCCACCATGCCCAGCTAATTTTGTGTTTTGAGTAGGGATGAGGTTTCTCCATGTTGGTCCCAGCTAATTTTGTATTTTTAGTAGAGATGGGGTTTCTCCATGTTGGTCAGGTTGGTCTTGAACTCCTGACCTCAGGTGATCCTCCCGCCTCGGCCCCCAAAGTGCTGGGATTACAGGCATGAGCCACCTCACCTGGCCAACATAAGGAAATCTGTTAACCAAACCAGCAGGTCAGAGGGACCTGCTCAGTGCATGACTTAACCCTTGCCTGGCATGGCCTCAGGTCCTGTGTGTAACTTGGTATCTTATGGTCACAAAGAGTTCATTTCCTCAGGTGTGATCTCCATTTTAACATTAATGCTGGTCATTTGTGACTAAACCCCAGAAGGGAGAGGGTACATACAATGAGGCATGTCTGACCTCCCTTCCCATCATGGCTGGGAATTAAGTTTTAAGTTTTTTCTGGGATCCCCTTGGCCAAGAAGGGGTCCTTTCAGTTAGTGAGGGGCTTAGGATTTTTATTTGTTTGTTGAGATAGGGTCTTGCTCTGTTGCCCAGGCTGGAGTGCAGTGGCATGAACACAGCTCACTGCAGCCTCTACCTCCTAGGCTCAAGCCACACGCCTGCCTCAGCCTCCCAAGTCACTGGGACTACAAGCACTCGCCATCATGCCTGGCTAATGTTTTTTTTTTTTTTTTTTTTTTTTTTTTTTTTTTTTTTT